>JAYDZE010184107.1:0-21443 GCA_034509125.1 Monilaria moniliformis | reverse complement strand
TGCGAAAATTGTTGAAGTTATGATATAATCGGCTGATTTTAAAACTTATGGGACTGACCAGAATTTGACCAAACTTGGTGGTTTTTCTGGCAATTTGCCCTTTTTTATATTACCATTTATTGCCTTTTAGTTTAGTTTTTAGTTTTTTTTTATTTTAATTTATTTATTAATTTCCCCTTCCATAATATCTATTTTCCATATTCTTCCAATTCATCCTAATTCATCCATTCTTATTTTTATTCTTCAAATTCATCTCAATTCCTATTTTTCTAAAATCAAAGGCAATGGAACCAAACAATTTATTTCCAAATTCCTATCTCGACCCAAATTAAAAACAACAATTCATATTGTTTTGTCAACAAAAGGATTTGGATCCAAATAATTCGACCTCTTGGAATTTGGACAATTCTCAGTCTATTTCGGTCACAAGCTCAAATGAAAGTCTACTTGGTCTCTCAGAGATCCACGTTGGCGACAACGACGTCGATGAGGTGGAAAAATATAATCTGCCCAAATGTAGCCAAATGCATTCATTGGAGGACAACATGAAGTATTCATTGTAGGAGACGAAGGTAGTGACGTGTCTCTTCGTCGACATCTTCGAAGACCCGCTGATCAGCAACCAGCAAATGGTCAAAGTTTTATGGGAGAGGATCGCAAAAAATTCAACAACAAAATGATACCTAATGGGGCACCTCGAGCGGGATTACAACCATCTTCGCCAGCACTGGGACCGAGTGCAGAAATATAAAAAATATGCCAGTTACATCAACAACTTGCAGCAGACCGACTGGCGCAAACTGGGATGATCTTCGAAAATAGGCTCTCATAGTCTTTTATAAGGATGAAAAAAACCATTTCAAGTATGAGGAGGCATGAAAATTGTTCAATGCCACCCGAAGCGTTATCCAAAGACATCTCGAGGATTTCCGATGCCTAACGGCAAAGGCACGAAACCTTAGTTGAACAACTTGGACGCAAACTATAATTTATTGAGTCGAGTATTTAGATTATTTTAATTTTTAATTATGTACATTTTTATATTTATAATATATGATTTTTTATTTTCATTATGTATTTTTTGAAATTCTAATCATTTATTTTAATTTTAGAAATATTGCAATTTAAATAAATATATAAAATTAGAGATTTAATAAAAAAAATAATGAATTAAAAAAATAAATGGTGGAACCATGATAGTAGAGATCTGGTTGAATTTTTATAACTGAGTTATTGTACTTTTAATAAAATTTGAGATGCCAACATAGCGCGGGAAAAATAAAAAATTGACTGAATTTATGCCTAAGTTGACCTAAGTAGCAATAAAAATGGGGAGCTAAGAGCTAACATACTATTGCGCTTCAACTTCCAATATGCCCAATAGTGAGACAAGGCCCCATTTATTTTCTCTACATTTGTTTTGATTTCAACCTTTTATTTTTATGTCGATGACAGATTATATCCATTTAAATTAAAATTAGTCTAATATTACATATACACAGATTGACCAGAATACAAAGATTTTATTGTGCTATTGGTACAATCAAGTAGTTTAGGAAGACTTCTCTTGAAAAAAGTAGTTTGGGAACTCTATACAAATGTGTAACCAATTTAAGGGTAAAGTTGGTCACTTGATTTTGTATAACATTTAGTAATTTAACTATTATATTCTTTTACTAACTACAAAATGAGCTTGATTTTCAAAGATACATTCGTTTTGGTAACTATTTTTCTTGACAACTATTTTCCAATATCTAAATCGACCTAAACTTTTATTACATTTGTTTGCTGTCGTTTTAATTCGTCTACACGAAAAGAAAAAACCTTATTTTCAATAAATGAAGCATGCTAGATATATATATTCTTTGTCTTTAAAAAAAAATATAGAATTACTATATTTATTCAAACGGAGTTAATAACACAATAAAATTATTAGTAAAACGTAAAATCCATCGTTTCAGCAATTCTTTCTCTCGCACCAATGATTTTTTAGTAAAAATAAAAATGTTCCATTCTCTCTCCGCCATTGATATCGCGCGCACTCACAAACACACTATCACGTGTATGTGTATATATATATATATATGTATGTGATAGCTTGTTGAGTTAGGTTTCTGTTACCTTTTCCACATTGACACTGCAATTGAACGAGCGTACGGCTTCAGCGGTAAGTTCCGTTTATCCAATCAATTTTTATTTTAAGCTACTGCATATATTGTTTATGCTTGTTCAGTATTACTTCCAGAGAATGAGATTTTCGTGTTAATTCAGATTTTAATCAGGTGATATTATGTATCCATCGAATGATTTCGAAGGATGGAGAGGATGCTGTTTTATGGGACATTTTGATCTCGAATTGTGGTCATTAGGCTTAGGGTTGGTATTGTTGTCAGAGTGTAGGATTTGGAGCATTTTGTGAATGATTATGTGTTATTGATGATGATGCTATGGAGATAATAGAGCATGTGTGCTTGAAGGTAGAGTTTTGAGTCTCGTGTTGTGGTGGTGTTGAAGAGGAGGTGAGGTATGGCTGGAGTTCAGCAACAATTGCAGCAAAAACCTGAGACCGCGGCGAGTGATGCTCACTCTGAATTTGAGAGGGGTTTGGAGGACTTCATGTGCGGGCATTATGACGAATGCATGTCATTTGCCTCCTGTAGCTCGCCTAGAACAACTACTACTGAAGGTGAGGAGGATGAGGGGGAACAACTTGTTAGAAGGAGGAGGAGGTCGGATCTTGATGGTGATGACTTGGCGGAGCCTTCTGCGGCGAGAAGGAGGCAGTCGAGGATTTTGAGCCGGTGGGCTGCCCGCCAGGCGCAAGAGATGATCACGACGATTGAGAGGAGGAATCGTGAGTCCGAATTGATGGCACTTGCAGGCTTGCACACTGTGTCAATGCTTGATTCTTCTTTCTTGAGGGAGTCCCAGTCCCCAACCTCGAGGCATCAGGGAAATGTGGAGAGGCTCAGCACTCATGCCTCATCTATTTTGCAGATGTGGCGTGAGCTAGAAGATGAGCATGCACTTAGTCGTGCCCGGGAGAGAGTGAGAGTGAGAACGACAAACATTTCTGCTATGTCAGAAAGCAGAGAGATTGAGAACCAGAGTAGCCTGGGGGGTGCTACTGAGAGTGATTATGAGTCTTGGTCTCAGGATCAATTGCGCCCTCAAACTGGGAATAGGGACCACAATGACTCTAGTCGGGAGCAGTCTCCTGATCTTGGAGAAGTTGAGAGGGAGAGGGTGAGCCACATTTCTCGTGGGTGGATGGAGAGTGGTGTTGGTGACACGTCCTCTAGTGTTGTGCAGAGGGCTGACAGTCCCAGAGCTGAATGGCTGGGGGAAACTGAGCGAGAGAGAGTCAGGATCGCAAGGGAGAGGATGCAAATGGCAAGTCAGCAAAGAGGTTCTCGAAGGGGACACGGAGAAGAACAAGATAACAGATCAGGATCTCAAGTTGATCGTGTTCTCGAAGGATCTGTCACCAGTCATGATGAAAGTCAGCCTGAGCATGTTCGCAGGGAGAGGCTGAGGTTGCGAGGAAGACAGGCTCTGCTTGATTTGCTTGTAAGAGCTGAAAGGGACAGGCAAAGAGAACTGCAGAGTTTGTTAGAGCATCGTGCTGTTTCTGATTTTGCACATCGAAATCGTATTCAGGTAATTGTAGAAATTTTTTTTTTTCTCCTTTGATTTGCTATAAGTTCAAACTGAAGTCAACAGATTCCAAGTTCCAACTCATAATCCTTATATCAATTATTTATTTCTGCATGATGAGAATAATTCTTTTACGGAAAACAGCTCTTCTTATAGATTTGGTTACATAAACTATTGCTGGTTGGCGGCTGCTCTTGATATTAAATGCAAAAGGTTCCAATGGTTTTCATCTTATTGGATGAGGAGGTGATTCCAATGTTTTTACGTATTTCTGATACTTCATTGTTTTTGCATTCTGATTTTGAAGAACTATGTTACATGGAGCTTTCTATAGTTCTTTCTTCCTATTTTCACTTTTAGATCTGCTATTTGCTGCATGATTTCATACTGTCAATTAATTTTGGTTTTGAAGTTGATCACCTTACTTCATTTTCATTGATCTTGGTTACCATGTATATAGCTCATGTCATACTTGATAGATTATTAGATAAAAACTGAGTGCTCTGTCATAAGTTAGTTCTTTAAAGGAACTTTGATCATGATTTAATGAGCAAAATTTGCATGAGAAAGTAATGTGCACTAGTATTAATCTTTCAGTCACTGCTGAGAGGTAGATTCTTAAGAAATCAAAGGCCATCTGAGGAAGAGAGACTGCCTTCAGTTGCATCTAGTGAACTAAATCAGTTGAGACAGCGACACACGGTCTCTGGCTTGAGGTATGTCTCTTATCCAACAATTGAGGAACTGAATTCAAGATTTATCTTGAATATATTCACTTATATTCAAGATCTTACCTTAATTTCTGAATTCTGATTGGGCGCTGAATACAGGTGCTATTTCTCTTCCCTGTTGGAAGCCAATAGTGAGAAATGTTGTCAATTGAAGCCAAAATTTCCGAGTATTAGAAAACATAAATCAAGCTCACAAAAACACCATGATGTTTGATAAATCGTCTCAAGTTTAGCTATTCTGTTCCTTTTTGTTTTCAATAATGGTAGTCCAGGCAATCCTTTGAAATAGTGGGTTAGATGTCTGTACATCAATCTTTAAATGCTACACTTTGTTTTACATTCTGAATAAAAAAAGTTCTCCGATCTAAAATACTGAATGCATGGCCATGCCAAAATATGATTCTCATATTGTGAATGATGTCCTCATTTTCGCAACTTATATTTACTCGTGAACAAGGTTTACAATGCTCATCTCGGAGCTGTGATGTTGATTGAGAAATATTTTGTTCTTGTTATTTATGCAATACAAATAATGTCATTCAGGGAAGGGTTCCGCTTCAGATTGGAAGATATTGTGCGTGGCCAAGTAAGCAGTCATCCTGAAACCACATCTATTAATGGAACCAGTGCTTTACTGGAATTTCAACATGAGAATGAAGAAGCTGATAGTCAACTATTACCAGAGCGTGACATAAATCTGGAAGATATTATAGCTGTCCAAAACCAACAAGCTTCTTCTGATCTTCGAAGTGATTGGCAGAGACACGCTGCAGAAGTTGAGAGAGAAAACCACCAACAGTCTGCAGATATAGAACCTACTGAATGGGCCCATAGCGCTTCAGAAGGCACAGATTCGAATTGGCAGGAGACCACAGTACCTGCCTGGCCTGCAGAAGCATCTACCCCTGAAAATCAAGGGGAAAATCATTTGCAAGAAGCTCCTGAGGCTTGGCGTGATGTTAGCTCTGGGGAAGCTGTCGATAATTGGTCAGAAGGGACTGCAGGCCCTCCAAGGTTGCTGCGTTCAGTTACATCTACAAGGGGCGCTCGGTTCCACCCACCCGATGATGATAATGTGTATAGCATGGAGCTAAGAGAACTCCTGAGCAGGTAGACCATTGTGTCATGCGAGCAGTCTTCTTTGTTTTCTATTCTCATCTTATTAGATAAATGCTGTTTTTTCAGGAGGAGTGTCTCGAACCTTCTTCATAGTGGTTTTCGTGAGAGCTTAGATCACTTGATTCAGTCTTATGTACAGAGGCAGGGCAGAGCTCCTATAGATTGGGATATGCACAGGAACTTGCCTCTTCCCCCGTCACCTGAGGGGGATCAAAACCTACTGGATAATGAGCAGAATGAGGACCAACATGATGCTATTGGTAGACCTTCACCAATATCACCAACTCCTCCCGTACCACTAGCACAACCCCTTTGGCATCAGGATTTACACGGCTCTGGTTGGTCTCACCACAATGTCCATCGGACCGAACTTGTTAGTGGACTTCCTCTCTCTCTCTCTCTCTCTCTCAAATGCACAATAATTAGTACCATTTTGACCATGACTATGTTGAGTGTTTGTTGTTGATAGTTACTCCATTTAATATATCACATTTGGAGGAAGACATACTTGATCATCAAGCTCTGCTATTTTAATTTAACACTAATGTTACCGTTAAAATGTAAGCAGGACTGGGAGATGGTTAATGATCTGAGAACAGATGTAGCAAAACTTCAGCAAGGTATGAACCACATGCAAAGGATGTTAGAAGCTTGCATGGACATGCAACTGGAGCTTCAACGTGCAGTTCGGCAAGAGGTCTCAGCTGCCCTTAATCGATCCTCTGGTGGACAAGGTCTGAATGCAATGTTTGATACTAGTGTTCTTTTGAATTTCTGCGAGCAAAGGAAACTACTGCTCCCAAACTTTTGTTTATTAGAAACTCTCCATCTCTCGCACTGCTATTGCCGTGTTGCAATCAAGTTTAATTACTGTTCTGTTATCTGTAATTGCAGTGAGTACTGAAACATCAGAGGATGGATCTAAATGGTGTCATGTTAGAAAAGGTACCTGCTGTGTGTGCTGTGATAACCATATTGATTCCTTATTGTACAGGTAAAGTGTTAGAAATGAACCATGTTATTCCCCTTTATTTTGTCTGCCCCATTTTTTTTTTTTAAATCATTGTCTTAATCTATCTCTCTATCTGGCACTCTGCACAGATGTGGACACATGTGCACATGCTCTAAATGTGCAAACGAGTTGGTCCGGGGAGGAGGAAAATGTCCGCTGTGTCGAGCACCCATTGTTGAGGTGGTTAGGGCTTACACTATACTGTAAACAGATGTAGAGAAATGAGAGGAATGTGAGCTGTTGCAACAAAACGAGTGCAACGATACATTGGAGCTACGGTCGGTCTTTCTCATCCTTGGAGCTCTTCTCTGAGTCTTATTTGTAAAATTTATTGCCACACTGTTTTGCTGATTATAAGAGCAGACTTTTACATTGTACATTAGGAGCCAAAAACACCACTAATTTGATCCTCATTCATTCATAATCAATTCTTTTACGGGGAAAACAGCTACATTGCCCTTCTTAATGATAACTGCACTATTCTTTAGCGTTCAAAACTGCTTATTTATGCTCTTATCCTTTCCCTATTTCAGACTCGTATCGAGCCTCTCTCAAACGACATCGTTTTCTGAAGATGTCATAGTAATTATGTTGCAGTAGTTATTTTGGTTTGAGTCAATGGTTTTGTCTTGAGTTCTGGTTTCTTGAAGCTATCCAGACGACTGCTTCAAAAGTCTGAGAGGAAAGTTTCTCTCTCTCTCTCCATTTTTTCTCTGTGTGTTTATTTTTTGTTGGTGGGATTGTTAGAAAAATGATGTATTTGAAATCTTTTAAAGGATACTGATATAAAATTGATGTATTAAGAACTGAAATCGTGTTGAATTAGTCAACTATGTTTTAGAAGTCAACTCCTACAGAAAGCGTTGTAACAAATATACTCGTCAGATTCGATTTTTTTGTGAAAAAATTATGATGCGGGTTAAAAAAAAGGCAACATGTTAATGTAATTGGGACCCAAAAGCGTTCTATCAACGCTACACGTCAGATTTAGTTATTTCTAGCAAAATTTCTCTCAAACGTGTAGGTTAAGTAAAATTGCCTTTATTGGAGCCATCTCTCTCTCCCTATATACATCTCCTGGTTCCATCTCATAGCAACACAAACAGTCTTCCTGCAAGACTAAGACAATTGCAATAGCAGAACGATTGCGTTGCCACTAAACCAGAGGAAAACCATGAGTTCATCTTCTGATAATGTAAGCAATTCTCTACCTTTTCTTTCATATACATAATACATTTTTGTGTGATCGTAGTCTCTTTTTTTGGATAGTATGTGTCATCATAGTCATATGCAGTATGAAATGATTGAGTTCACGTTTCTAGACTCTAATTTAATTGCAAATTGAGTCTTTTCTTTCATATATACATAGATGTGTGATGGTAGTCTTTTTGTGATCATCGCAGACTTAAATCATTCTGCGTTTCAATCTTGATGCATGTGAAAACGATCAAATTGATAGTTTCCAGACTCTAATTCAAAGATTTAATAGACTAATTTGCATCATTGGTTGCAGAAAACATGTAGGTTTTGCTCGGGAAGTGTTGTGCAAGGGCGAGGCCAAGCCATCTTCACTGCCGAGTGCTCCCACGCCTTCCACTTCTCTTGTATCAGCAGCTACATCTCTAAAGGCTTTCGCATCTGCCCCGTCTGCAGTGTCCAATGGAATAATCTCCCTTTCACTCCGCCCCAGAACACATTCACCTTTCCGGTTCATAATTCCCAACATGTCCTCATTCCAGCACCCCAATTTCCCCAGCCACAGCCCCCTTTCCGCTCTCCTTTCACGCCTGAGATTCTCTCTTTCTGTGATGACGAGCCCCTTCCCCTTGCCACTTCCAGTGATCCCATGTCGATAGACTCACTTGTCGACTTGCAGAAAGTGACCATCAAAGCCATTCCCGAGAGCAGAGTTGTTAGTCCTTGGGAATCCGTGTCTCAGTTTGCGGTTCTCGTTGGACTCAAGGCGCCCTCGCTGTCCTCCTCTCAGCGCACGCCTGTTGACATTATCACAGTGCTGGATGTTAGCGGCAGCATGACTGGGACGAAGCTGAGTCTCGTGAAGAGGGCAGTGCACTTTGTCATTGATAACTTGGGAGCTTCTGACCGGCTTTCAATTGTGTCATTCTCTTATGGTGCTAGCAGAATGCTGCCTCTGCGAAGGATGACAGAGGGTGGCCGCGAAGATGCCAAGCGCGCTGTTGATTCGCTCAAGGCCAGTGGTGGGACGAACATTGCTGAAGGCCTGAAGACGGGAGCTCGAGTTCTTGAAGAAAGGCGCTTCAAGAATCCAGTGACCAGCATCATATTCTTGTCTGATGGGATTGACTCTTACAACCTTAGGTCGTCATTGCAAGGCGTAAATCTGCATCTGCTGCCTCCCTCGATTTTTCCCAGAAACCAAGGATCAGAGCCGGGGCTTGAGGAGGGGACGATTCCAGTCCATTCGTTTGGTTTTGGTTCGGATCATGACCCCATCATGATGCACGCCATTGCTGATGCATCAGGGGGGACTTTCTCCTTCATCGAGTCCTACGAGATGGTTCAAGACGCCTTCGCAGGGTGCATAGGTGGCCTCCTGAGCGTCGTGACTCAGGAGCTTTGCCTGAAACTGAGATCAGCATCACACGGGGTGGAGATCAAGTCGATCCCTTCAGGAAGATACAGGAGTGGGATATCTAACCAAGGATCAGAAGGCCTGATCAACGTCGGAGACCTCTATGCAGACGAGGAGAAGGAGTTTCTGATCAACGTGTCCATCCCCATATGCACGAGCAACGAGGGCGAAGATAGTCAGAGAAAGACCTCACTTCTGGACATGACATGCTTCTACAAAGACGCAGTCTCCAAGCAGAATGTAGTGATTGAAGGTGACCTAGTGGAGGTGCGGCGCCCCACAGTCCCTTCCCCTCAAGACTTGGCCGTGAACGTGGAGGTTGATCGGCAGAAGAATCGTGTCTGTGCAGCCGAGAGCATCAAGCAGGCTCAGATGATGGCGGAAGCAGGAAATCTGTTTGGCGCAACGAACCTGCTGCAACAGAAGAGAAGTGATCTTATGTCTACTGCTTCTGCTCAGGCAGGAGATGGCTTGACTAAGTGGCTTGAAGGTGAGATGAAGGAAACCGAGATGCGAATGGGAAGTGCAAAGATGTATCACCAGTCGGGGCGTGCGTTTGCTCTGTCGGGAATGAGCTCACATGCTTTCCAGAGAGCGACGACCAGAGGTGGCATGGTGGCCGGAGGTGCCATGGATTCTGGTGCTCCCACTGGATCGAACCCCCATGACTTTGGTGCTCCCATGGATTCTGCTGCCCGCTTCGGAGGTTATGCGACGCCGCAGATGTTTAGTATGGTGTGCAAGTCTCAGCAGCAGAGCAAGGCAGGAGAAGGGAGTGCTTCAAAATAAGATTGGAATTTGCTATATTATAGTGTTTGTCTCAAGTTATATTTTAGTGTTTTGCATCAGTTTTTTGAGGATTATGAATGAACTGGTTTGGTATATATATATATATATATACACCTTTGTTTTTGGTCAGGTTTTATTGGATAAGTAAAAGAATCTAATTTTTTGCCGATCCATTTTGTAGAACAAGAAATGAATGTGTGCTTTTTCGGGAGTTCCATTTACAATGTCGATTTCTGAAAAAACACGAAGTAGAAACTCGTAGTTGCTACATATGCTGTAGGTGATCAAAGAGAATATCAATTGGAAATAGAGAGTTGGTTGGTTTGAGGAGCATTGCCGTCGATTGAAATTAATATCATCGAAATATGATTGGAAAAAATTAAATTTCTAGTGTTATAAAACATGATTTCTAATCATGAAATCGCATTTGTAAATATATTATGATCAGTAAGTATATATGTCTGGACAGACTTGGTCCTTTTTTTGGTGGGCATGACCCCTAATTTATATTGAAGTGTCAATCTTGTAGCAAAAGTAACATATATATTGATAGTTTAACCATGGTAATTTATATGCTGAATATATTTCCCATATAAATTGAAATTACTGTGTAGGAACATATAATTTCTTACTTTGAATACTTTTTGGTTACTGATAAACAGAGATTCTAGATAATTCAGCAGCTCAATTTGATATGGCTTTAATTATTTGATTTGATACACTCCCATCTACCAAGACAAGGACTTTTAGAATAAATAATGTATAAAACGAAAAGGGTTGACCTATTGCAATTAACCAATGAGATGGGAATTATTCTTTCACGGATAAATAGTAAGAAAATCAATAATTTATTTTTTTCTTCTAAAAACCTACCAAACTTAAAAAGCGTTATGTTAATGTTAGTGAAATGGTAGGTAATCTACTTCTTTCAAAGAATAAATAATAATCAGAAACGTGGCAGTCCTGATAATGAAGTTAAGCGGACATAGGAACTGATCCCCAGTTGGACTTGATGGCAAAAACTTGAGATTTTAAGGTCTCCTATTCAAATATTAATATTGGCTTCCATGTTTTAATAGAATGTGGTAGGGTTAATGTATTTTTATTTTGAATACTAAAAATATTTTATTAAATATATAGAGTTATTGAGAATTAACTATTTTCAGCCACTCAATCGTGAAGATCTACGATGGATGCATAGTTTGAATTTCATGTAAGATGAAAATTTCATTTTATTTATTTTTTCCAACACATTTAATGTTACCATGAATGCAAATATATTCGATGCAGTTCTTTAATTCTCATGTATATATATATATATAATTGTATGAGAACCTGCAGTACCTTTGGTGTGAGATGTTAGTAAATTCTAATTCGAGACATTTAGCCTCAAGAATTACTATTTAGGCTATTTTAGCACTAGGCAATTCAAGGGACTATATGTAGACTAATTTGTTGAATGTAAAATTACTGCATAGTACATATCATAAACAAAATATTATAGGAACTAAATAATTAAAACTATGCACAAAATAAATTATTTTTAATTTACGACGCTAATACTACATTTAGATTTTAGACACCATTTTTAGACTTAATCCCTTAGCAAAATATGGATTGTTGGGTACCACTTGATTTTGACTATCTATAGTCTATGCAATAGACCACATTGATATTTTCTATTTTACCCAAAAACTCTGGAAGTTCCTTCAAATAAGGGTCTGATAAATGTTTATCCTATCATTATCACATATAGCAAACCAGCTTTTACATTAATCTGAAAACTGCAAGCTGTATCTTAAATCTATTTTGAAATATATATATTTATTAATATCATATATTTATAGAGATTAAATCATCAAATGGTCAACCATATTACCAGCTTTACGGTATTTAAAATAAAAAAATATTACCAGCTTTACTATTTATAACTAACTATTAGGAGCTCTTAACTTCTTCAAAATATTTTATTTAACAAATAAATAGACCAATAATATCTTCTTGAAAAAATTCTCAAGAAGTAAGGAGTACTATATAAAATAAAACGTCATTTATAATAATTCATAAGCGATTCGAATTCCCTGTTGCAAATTATTCAGTTTGAGTTTAATGTTGTTCTGTAATTACTAATTTTATATATTCAATAATTGAACTTCATAAAAATCAAGATATATTAGATTACCAGAAACGAACTGCTAAGCGAATCAGATAAATTGTTCCTATGTTTTTATAAAAAAAAATAGAAATTTCGAAGCAACCAAAATCAACAAAAAAAATAATAATTTAAAATTTATTATGAAATCCTGCATTTCAGATGAAGATTTCATTTGAATCAGAACCCCTCATAATATGGAACAATTCAGAAATAAAACTCGTGTAAAACTACATACATAGATAAATAACATTTCTACATACAGAAAAAAATGAAAATATATTTCAGCGGAAACAGTTCCTCTTGGTGGAGCCATTGCAGCTGTTTACCTGCACAACTCTGAAAAGCGAGTCGACCTCCTCTCTGGCAACGACCTCAAAGAACTCCAACTCGCAGAGCCTCCTCTTGCATGCGGCGGAGCGGCGCCGCTTCTTCGGCGCCGGAGGGCAGCGGAGGACGGCGGGGATCATGTGCCGCGGAGATCTCGGCGTCTTGCAATCTTCTTCTTCGCTCCTGCAAATTTCTTCATCTCCGCCGATTTCGGAGGTCGAATTGCTTATCTTGATAATTGGCAGCCTCAATTCGAGATCCGCAGACATGATTGATTATTGTGTGTGAGTGTGTGTGTGGATTGTGAGAAATGGAGCAGTAGAGGCGTGCAGCGGAAGGTAATTGAGTGGGAAAAACTCCAGATGGAAGTGATCAACCTTTTGTAACATGTCTATTTCAATACTCACCATTAAAAGCCTTTTTCCAGGTAGGCAACTATATTTATTATCTTTCTTTCCATGAAAAGAAAATTTCAAGCCGTTACTTAAAGTGGAATATAATTTTTATTTCTTTGGAATAATCTGTAAATCATTCAATTATGAAAAGTAAATCTTACTTCGACTGGGTATGGTAATTTTTGTGGGACCCATTTGTCTCTTGCTTGAGTTTTAAATGAAATTTATTTAAGAAATATATTTGTATTTAAGGTTGTTATCATATCTACCAATTAAGTTAATTATGAATTATAGGTGAAAATTAATAAAGTTAGTGCTATCAACATGAATATTAGAGATCAACACAAGCATGTAAATTTTCCTAGTGCAATAATATTTGCAGTTTCCTTACATAGTTTGATGTTTAATATTAAGAATTTCTTTTTCTATATCATTTTATACGATTATTATTATTTCATATTTATTTGATGTATATATATTTTGGAACCACTTTTCAGCTATGATTTACTGTCAATGATCAAAGTCCATTCTCTTAATTATATATCAAATGCAATTTTGACTAGTATATACGTTTATTCCATCCCAATATTCTTAACTAAACATCTAATATAAAAATAAACACAAAGACCTTCTAAATACACTATTTGATTATGTGGAGTGACACGTGAAGTTTGCTTAGCTAGTATTTATTTATTTGTGGCGTGATTTGAGTATTTAATTAAGAAGATTAAAAAAATAAGTTAGCTAAGAGGGAATGCAAAATAATTTCTTGCTTGCTTGAGAGTTGAGGCATTAATTTTGTAACTTGGATTTACAATTATTACAATTGTGCATACTTGGATATATAAGATTCTAACTGAAACTCTTCTCTTCACGTTTAGCTCAATTTATCCGTGCAAGTCATAAGAAACTCGATAATCAGCATTTATCAATGCAAAATCCAAAATAAAATGCTTGCAGCTAACACGTGATAATAAAATTTAGGTAATAAATTATATTATTCTTTAATAGTACTTGTACCTATTATTTATGTTTTAAATGCGATTAATGTTCTTTTTTAGTAATAGCATAACATCCAAATGCCTAAAAACTTGCTTTTTTCTCTAGTTGGGTGAACTGCATGAACTGATGGTGATTAACTTCTTGGGAATTGTTATCCATGTAAGTTTTAAGGATTATAATAATAAGTTAATCATCATAAATAAATAATCAATATTTTTACAACCTTCTCTTCCTCATCAATTTTGCATATAGATAAATGCACAGTATATTGAGTGGTGAGAGAGTTTCATTATGGTCTAGAACATTGCAAATGTACCTAATAAATGTTGGCTTTTGATGTTATATATGATATGAGTATTTTCGTATTTGACACGTGTTTATTTTCTATTATTCGTATTTGTTTATTATAAATGCACATGTCAGAGGGGTTGTAGTGTGACAGTACATATTCTATACTTTTAATGATGACACATTCGTAAATATCAATAATAGTAAATTTTAAGTTAAAATGATGACTCGTATAGCCTACTCGTATAGTATAATTTTTATATTAATTTAAATTAATACATATACTATTATTGACGGCTGATATCAGTCGGTAACCAAGGTCCGTCAGTAATTTCGATGGCTTTTTAGTAGGGGTGATAATCGGTTTCCGGTAATCCGGGAAAACCGGTACCGAACCGGTACCGGACCGGGAATTGGTTTCCCGAGTACCGGATATACCGGGTCCGGTCCGGTCCGGTCCGGTAATCGGTACCAAACCTCAACCATAATTCCAGTACCCAGGTAACCGGTACCGAACCGGGTACCGGTTAACACTAATCATAAATTCATAATTTCTAATTCCTAATTTGATAAGGTACCGTATGTAGTAATATTTACTTAGTTTCATATACAATTTATTTACTTACTTTCATTTCTTTTTTTATTTATTAACAGTGATGAAAGCTCTTGGTTTTGGTGACGAGACACGACAAGAAGACAGTGCAACTGGCGGCGGTGGCGCCGAAACGTCCATGACTAGTCCGGTATTTTACCCAAACTACTGTTTTATATTCCTAATGCTTTTAATCTATTCCTTGGAATTAGGATTTTGATTTGTAATTTTATTTTTTCATCCACATTGCTCTCTTGATTTCTACTCTCTATTAAACTTCCTTATAGCAGTGCCAGTGAATATTGAGGTTGAAGATAACAACATGGTAGAATCACCTGTTGAAGAGGATTACATGCAGACACTTTAGCATTTTTGGCACCCTATTTTTCATATTATTGTAACGACTTTAATATGAATGTTTTCGTTGGGCAAGAATTGTAGTAGGCTGTACAAAAAAAAAAGGAAAAAAAGAAAAGAAAACCGGTTCCATAACCGGTAAACCGGGAGAACCGGTTCCGATTCCGGTTCCTAAAATTTCGGTAAATCCGGTACCGGGTACCCGGATATTCGGTTCCAGTTAACCGGAACCGGACCGATTATCACCCCTACTTTTTAGCGCGTACACTTCGCGCCAAAATCCATCAAAAAATTCTCTGACAAACAAATCCGTCAGTAAATAATAAAGGAAGATTGTCTGTTGGTAAATTCGTCTTTTTTAGTGTTAATCATCTTAATATGTTATACAGAGACAGATTGATCAAGAGCTGCGTTGCATATTACATTTCTCAAACGTTCAACTTGTGATCCACTTATTCATTATGTTCCATTTTCGTTTGATAATAACATAAACAAGATATTCCATATTTCTTATTACTTATTAAATGTTATAATCTTTTTTATTATTATATATATGAAGACGCAAGTGAATGGTTCTTAAGTTACTATATCAAATAATAGTTTGTTATTTATTTGATCATTTGAAAATGATTAATTTTCAATCTTATATTTGTAATTCATTTGTTATAAATATAATCATAGTTCAAATTCAAAACTCGTTAAAATTAAGAATAAGAAAATTCTATCCCTTTAAATTTCTCTATTCTTTTTCATCCTTATTTATAAAATAGAATTTCATCATTTCTTATTTATCATTTTCATTTCGAGGAGGGATAACAATATAATGAATTATTGGTGTAATATATTAAAGGGAGTGAATTTTTTTTTCCCTTCTTTTTCCATAATAAATTTAATAAAAAAGTATTCTAAATGTATTAAACGAAAAACAATTGAAATCCCAAGCTCCCAATTCATATTTAAATCAACTTGATTGATAATTAATTAAATATGTATGAGGTTATAATTGCATGAAGTTGGGACATGCATAGTTCCAATAATATGATTAGAGTGAAATATTCCTTTCCGGTAATGTAAGTCGCGTCATCATTTTAATTAGATTTGTATAATATGAAATCTAAACTTTTCATATACCAAACTTCCCGCCACAAAACTATTTAAAATATATACAAACTAATTTTGAACTCTCGTCTTATAAAACACACATCCATGTGCGCGCACACACATAGTGGAGTTATTATGTAAACAAGATTTATTATAAAACTTCTGTTAAAAAATTCGCTATGAAAAATGATGAATTCAAAAAAAATGAATTCTCATCATCTATAAGATTCAAACCTTAATCATGAACTCATATTATAAAATGACAAATTCATTGTTAATTTTAGAACTGAAAATAATTCTTTGTTGATCACTTTTCACAATAATTAGATATTCTCATTTGAACATTTCTTATATATACATATTAATACTATGTCTTGCTTCCCGCCACAAAACTTTTAAAGGTGGGATAAGGGTTCTGAATTCAATAATAAATTTAGGGGGCTTTGATATGATATCACATCATAGTATTATAATGTGGGGCTTTAATTTATCACAACAAATAACTAAGAGAGGGGAATTTATAATCATGTGCAATCATTGTGTACACAAAGGCATGTCCCTTCTTGGTAATTGTATTTTAATCTCCCATTAATTACCCGATTAAATAATTATTTTTCAATTTAACCTAGCCTCATTGGTTGATAAAATACTACTAGTATCTTTAATATTTACTTTTGTAAGCCATAATTTACTTTCGTTATTTTATGCCAACGCAAATCCCTTTAGAAAGATTTGATGTTCCAATCTCGTTCGAGGACAATTGCTAAAAGATACTATAATTGGCAATAACATTTTTGTGTGCCATGTCTTCAACCCTAATCTAGTTCATCCACTACCTACATATTTATGTCAAGAGGAAATTTACATCCGCTATTATACTCCCATAATTAAAAAAAATAAAATTGATGAGAGAATTCCGCAGCAATCGTACTCTAGGTAAATCACATTCTGTCTAATAGTTTTATACACACACACAAAAAAAAAAAAACAAAAAAAAAAATCTTGAAATTTTGCGTGTTAATAAATATACACATACCGCTAAATATTATATCATTATCATATGACTAATTATTATACGAAAATAATTTCTCGTCGTACATCTTTTCTCTTTGATATTTACACAAGAGTATATTAATGGGCCAAACTAACCGCATCAGCTCCAAGAATCTTTAGATAGAGAAACATCATCACATTACAATATTCTGGGCTCTATTATTAAGTGATTTCATCCCAGGAGAATTCGGAATCATACATGCTACACTCGATGAAGATATCAAACAAAATTTCGATATGATTCACTTAGATATAGCATATACAAGACCAAACTATTCCACGGATAAACACAGTCAAGTCTTGTATATTGAATAACAAACAAACAACATCTTCTATTCTAACATGGCAGAAAATAATCCCAGTAAGAAACAGACCATCTTCTTCAATCCAACCCATATAAGTAGCAACAAACAAATACACATGAAGCATCAAACCACCACAGACATTTAAAAGGCTGACCTATTTCAAGAACTGCTCAAAAGAGAGCGCGAAATAATGAGAATTACTCGGTCCAAAACTTCACAAATGAAGAGATAATCGATTTTACTAATGCCAGGAGTGGATTACTTTCAGGTTGAGGAGATTTCTTCGCTGCTCTATCCCAAGTATCACTGCCAACAAAAACACAAAACAGGGAGATGTCAGGAAGCTGAAGACATTTAGAGACTTGCACATTTTGGATAAAAAGATAATGACTTACAGATTGATTCTGTCCAGTGTGGGATTGTTTCCCTCTGCCAAGCTGTTATCATCTCGATATCTGGATTTTCCTACAACTGCAGTGGAGTCCTCAGAGATCAACGTTTTGGTAGAACTGCTGGCCTGCAGGAGAAAATATCATTTAAATAACATCAGAGAAGTAGTTTCGAGCTTGAGCTAACTTGCCGCTATAGTATTCATGGCAAGAATACAGAACCAAGAACACGTCCTTACTTAAAAATTCATCATGTGGTTCTGTATACATACATGAGCTTTTTGAACAATATAAACATACCTTAGCATCATCAGGCAAGGTATCCTTGGATTGAAGCTCTCCAATGCTACCTGCATCAAGCTCACTGGGTTTGGGTGCTGATGTATGTTTGGCGTTTCCCATTGATGGGCCTTGAAGATTTAGCACCACTCTTGCATCCCTGTTTTCGCCATTCAGTTCCACTGGTGAATGTGGAAGCTTATTGTCACCTTTCTCACTGAAGAAACTAGAAGAGCTCTGCGTAAATGTCTTCTTTTCTTGCTCCATTCCCTTATCTTCCAACGTTTCAGCTGCCCCTAGTCTTTTACCAGATTCTTCTGCCATTTTGTCAATTGTTGTAGGTACAGACCTCAATGGAAATGTTTCCACCACTATACCAGAGTTAGTATGAGATTGAAAAGATGGAGAAAATTCTACATTTTGAGCTTCGAGTTTCTCTTGATTGGGAGTCTTGATTGCTGTAGGCTCAGTATAAATTCTTTCCCCAAATTCTTTGTCCTTATCAACTCTCACATCATTCTTAATGTGATATTGCTCGTTACTAAGCGTTCGACTCCCTGGCCCCTCGTCAATATCTTTGTGATGATCAGCCACCACAAATTCATTCACAATGTTTTCCTCAAACTTGTGACTTTTTGTTTGAGGTAAGTTTGAAACCTCTTCCATGCTTTTATCTCGATAATGATTAGGTATATGATGGCTTTCACTTGCCTGATCAGAACCTTCATCTTTGTCAGCCAACTCATAAGATTCACTGGAAGTGGAAACGTTTCCTGCAATTGGAAATTGAATTTCGTTGGGTGCAATGTGTGTTACCACATCACTTCTATCTGATACTGACAAGTCGACAATTGGTTCCATTGGTATCCTAATGGACATTGTTCCAAGACTCCCGAATAGGCCATTTTCTTCAGGAGACACTTTAGGAGGAGCTAAGACTCGATTTTCTTGAATGATCTCTCGAACAATCTCCCTGACTGTATAGAATGAACCACCAACTTCTTTGTGTGTAAGGTTGAGGGATGGGAAATTTCCATCATTCGAATATTGATATCTGAAAAGCAATCCAAGTTTAATATACTTGATTACGATGGGGGAGGGGATGAGAGAAATGGGAATCAATCTTTAAACTTTTAAAATATGTTATTTGAAAGACTCTCAAATCTCCCCAGACAAAACAAGGGTTATACGTTTTGATTGATCAAGCTCTATCCACTGCGACGACTGGTCAAGCACTGCTTCTGGGCCAGACAGTGAGCTTAAATGCTTAATATTCAAAATTTCTCTAATAATTTATACCCTATCAATAAGGTGAGATATAGGAAAAAGCACATCAGAGAGAGAGAGAGGGAGGGAGCTAATATTAGAGACTGGTTTCCACACAAAAAAGTTCAATTCATACTGGAAAGTAGAAATAATAGAATGGAAAAGGCCATAGGACAGAGTTTCAATTGTTTATACAGAGATGACACTAAAGATTCATACTGTTTGAAAACTACACAATATTAACACTCGACATGAAATATTAAACAAGTAGGCACACATACTCTCTCTACGAGTTTTAGTAGTCTATGCTCCTATATTTACACTTGCCTCTCTCATAATATATTTCACATCTTAAATTGTTCCGTCAAATAAAAAATGTCTAAAACAACACATAAGACATTTTACAACACATAACGGAGGAGGTATAAAGGATGAAGAAAGTATAGTGATATTTACTTCTTTATGAAGGATTCAGCTATAGATTTCCTCTCCTCTTTTGACCGTCTAACTCGTGTCTTCTTCCCACCTGAGTCACTGCTGGAGGCAAGTGCAAATGCTTGCCCGGCCCAGCCAACCTTGCCAGCTTGCATGACTTAGATATAGACAGCAAAGCCAGAGAGCAAAATCTGAAGAAATTAAAGCGGAGGTCTCATTACCTTTACATACAGACACAAAGAATATGAAGACAAATACCGTCAACAATTACAGAAACTACATCTCTCCACAGGTGGCGCCTTCAAGTATACAATGCAATAAGTCAAGAAGAGCAAGTCTACATCCTATAAATACTCGTGTTTCAATCTTCGAAGGCCAGCAAATAGCTCTTGATAAGGACAAAAGGGAAACAATCGGTCACTAAGTTTTCGCAGACCGAACTCAAAGAGCAGACAAGCACATAATTCCAATGCTGTTCTTTCAGGAAAATACAGAAACACTTCAAATATTAGTTACTCCATACTACAAAATTCGAAGCACTTTCACAGAGACTGCAGTCCAGGAACACATACTAAAGCTCAAACCTTAGAAATGGTAATTTCAGTAATCCATAAAATAAAAGTCGAAGCACTTTCTCCTCCTCACATTTGGCGTACTTTCAGCATATTCGCAGAGAAAATCCAACGAAAGTGGAAAAGGTAGAAACCATTAATCACCCAAAGAAAAAAAGAAAAAGAAAAAACCCATCAACAAAATCACTCGAACAAACAGCACAAGAAGATGACGAGCGAAGAGATGAGCTAGCTAGGTGCTCAAATTTCAACCCGAGAAGGAAAATAATACTCGAGCTACAATTAAAATTTGTAAATTGGGAAAGTTTACCTGGGGAGAGTAGATTGCTGGGTTTTGTAAAATGGGGGGAAAGTAGACTAGAGTGAGTGTGATATAATAATAAACCCTACCAACTGTTTAACAGAAAAGTGGCACAGTACAAATTTTCCAAATTCGTAAATGATTTAATGGTAAATTTTAAAATTTATCCCATTTTATCAGCATTTTAATGAAAATGACTCAATCATAAAGATACTCAAATGTTTTAATTTTCGCTTATTTTTGTCCTGCAAAAAAAATTTCCGGCCACCAAATTTTGATGTGTCTTGCCTGACATACACTAAGGCAAATCTATGTAAAACTTGACTTTATTTTAAAAAATGAAAAAAACAAGAATAAAACAACAAAAAAATGAAAATCCACTGATCGATCTGATTTCCGCCGCAGGATAACGAGTGACGGGAATTTAAAGTAGACTCAGGGATTTTACATGGTTCGATCGAGAATAATCTACGTCCACGGCTCAAAGTGCGAGTGTTTTTTATTAATGGATGATAATACAGAGATTCTATTACAAAGAGTATCAAAGCCTCATTTTCTCAGCCGTTCCAGGCCCTATTTATAGTATTACATCAAAGTCAACAGGTATAGGAATAGTGTTCTGCACTATAGGACACTGTAGGACTGTTGTTGATGGGACGCGGGTAGTTGTCCAGGGCATGGGGCTGCTGTTGATGGGACGCGGG
>JAYDZE010183997.1:0-21453 GCA_034509125.1 Monilaria moniliformis | reverse complement strand
TTGGTATATATGTTGAATTTTAATGCGTCGAAAAATTTACTTTTTAGCCCACCCCATTAACAATCTCTGGATCCGCCACTGGTTATATCATAGTTGTAGTATGGGGATTTATATAATTTTGTTTAAGACTAAGAGAAGTAATTCGATTTTAGAATTATAGTTCGGTTACTATAAATATGGCGTGTAATTATGATATTAGGAAAATCTTGATTTGGATTTCGTGAAGGATTGATTTCAATTTTCTAATGTGTATGAAGTCGGGGATTGCAGCAATCTTGTTTAAATCCAATCACTTTAGGAAAAAATATCTATTTATGGTGTGAAATCTCGGAATAGGAAGATCCGTATCTATAAATTGATAAATTCAGAATTAAGTCCAAGCAAATCATTAATTTTCAAGTCATTTTCTTCACACTTATATTTCACAAAATATTTGCCCCATTAGACTCTATTTTTTACTTAATACCAGCAGCGAAACGAATTCTCTCCCAACAACTGGTGACGCCATATATTAATTGGTGACGCCATATTATACAATTACCTGTATTTCAATATAATTATAAATTAATAAATGTTAATTTTGTTTCGAGTTGCTTAATAAGTGTTATTAGGTGCCTAACATTGGACACTATTACGATGTTAAAAATGTGCCCTCCACAGACCATAGTTGACCATTTCTGCGAAATATATATCATCATATTACTTTTTCCTCTTTCTTAAATAGCTTAATAAAAATTATAGAACAAGAATTCTGCAACGTGGCTTCTCTGACGACCTTATGTGTACTTTCTGACTAAATAGGTAGTCACAGATCTGATGTTTTTCTGAGCTGTGTGTATCACATGTGCCCATGGGCCATGGCGCAGCCAGCCACATGTTATCGAAATATTCAATTTACTTAGGTTTATCGGCAACCCAACTCATCGCTTAACTATTCTTTCCTTTATACTATTTATTGACTATTCATGACTCTAAATATTTTTTATTTCCTAACTAAGAGACAATATACACAATTATATCTATTAATCATCTATTCTCTTGCATTGTTCATGAAACTCATTTTTTAATTTTTATCTTATTCCTTATATTTTGTATTTATTATATATTCTAATTAAAAATAATTTTTTGAGTTAATAAAATATGCGAATTTCATTAAAATTTTAGATTTACATAATTTAAAATCCTACGAACACATTATTGAAAATTTCATAATTAAAATTTCTAAGATTACACAATTAATAACTAATAAAAATACTAAGCCTTCGGTAGCATATCCAAATCCTTCTGGAGATTGGTGCTCAATCTCCAGTGCGCATCCAATTGTTCAAGCGTCATATCACTAGTGTCTTTGAAATATGTTTTAGCCAAGAAGTTGTACATGAGCAGTTTTGTTGGCAGCTTTCATCGCCTACAGATCCAGTTGAGGTGCCGCACTGCTCGAGGCAAGCACTTTTCCCCTACTCTTTGCCACCTTCGTTTTGCTCGAACGAGCTCGACTCAATCCCCCGACGCTCCCTCGCTCGCGTCTCCGGATCCTTCGCCACCGCTTGTGGAGTGGCCCCTCGAGGTATGCTCCGTGCGCTTCAGCGCCAAATCTATGCCACCTACCCACTTGTCGACGTTCTGAACCCTTCCCCAAGTGGTGACGTACTTGAACGGCCTGCCGCTGTCGTTTTGGTAGACTTGCATGGCAGATTTAAGAATATCCACCTCGCTTGCGCCGCTTGGCCAATCTTTCTCCAAGTTGTTGTCGCTGGCGCAAAACTTAGAGATTTCCATGCTAACTCGATCGAAATGAGACCGAATCTTCTTCTGTGTGCATGTCGGGTAGATTTCGGTCGGTTTGCGTTGATGCAGCTATTCCAAAAACACTTTGGATTTTTGTTGGTTTCCAACGATGGGATCCTCACTTGTGTCGACATACATCTCGAAGATCCGATTCATTTCGTTCGAGGTGTATGCCGCTCGAACGTCGCGGCCCATCGGCTCGTCGCAGAGTTGAATATCGTCCAACTGCTGGGTGGGGAGCTCTTAGGGTGTGGCCTTTGAGTGAGAGCTCGTAGGATATGTCTCTTGGAACATCTGCATGGGAGAAGTAGACGATTGGGCGGAGCCCGACGTGTTTCCCCCGTAGCTCTCACGAAGTAACCAATCTCACTATTGGTTTTGGTTGTCGTCACCGAACATTTTGGCTCTCAAAAATTGAAAGAGTGTGATAGAGTAGATGAAGTTGAGAAAGAAGATAGATAAAATAGGTGTGGAAAATGGAGTAAGGGAAGTGAGGTATTTATAATTATAGGAGTGTGGATGAATAATAATAAAAAAAGCTGCTAGCTGTAAGTGTCGTTGAGAATTTATTTTTTTGAATTTTTCGAATAAAAAAATAAAAATAAAAATGATGTCACGTTGACGTCCACTCTTAGGACTAGCGAGTGGGCGCAACACACCCTATGATTGTCCGCGGAGGGGGAAGACGCATAGCGGACCAGCCCACCCTCTTTCCCTCTATCTCGTGCGTCCCGTCCCCCGTCCCTCTCACAACGCGTCTCACGCTCCTTCCATTCCACCGAAACAGGCTGCGAGACGCCCGTTGCAGATGCTTCTATTTTCTTGTACTAGCTTATATTCTATATTGCATGACTGTGTTATATCTCTCATTGGATTTAAGAATGATTAACATGCGTTATATCTCATTGGATTTAAGAATGGCTAACAAAAGTTTTAATAATTTGCATGTATAACAAAAAATTAATATTTACATAAGGAGAATTTGGTATGTAAGAATTTGTATATATCAAACTTTTTACAGAATTTTCGTAAGTAGAATTTGATAGGTTTTAAAATTTCATTAAGGAATCCGACTTAAACTCATATTCATACGGTCATTTTTATTTTTATTTTTATGTCAAATGATTTTTTGACATAACGTACGTCTCTATACCATAATATATTTATTTTTATTTTTTATAATTGAATTTTATGTTTCAACTATTGTATTTTTATGCTATTTTGGGTAGAGATAAATCAATTAATAATAACAATCAATACCTAAAATCATGAAAATCGAATTTAACTCAATATCCTCATACAAAAAAGACATACCTATCTCCATAATTCTCATATATAAAACTCTGATATATGAGATTAAAAAAGATTAAATATTTTAATTTGGCTGCAACAATCCTTAATATGAGGTAAGCACGTAAAATATCAATACTAGAATTATTTACATATTAATTATATATATTTTATAATAAATATAATTAAAAATGATAAATTAATAATAGAATACTAAGTGACATGTAAAATTATACATATCCGAATTAAAATTACCATATGACATGTTGTGTATTGGTGGTTCCATTGTCTGCCAATTCGAGTAAATCATAATGAGGTAAGCACATCACATTGATTTTATTTGATGATCATAATATGAAGTAAGTATGTTGGGTTGATTTTGTTCGAGTAAATCATAATATAACGATTAGGTCCGTCCCAGCGAACAAAACGAAAATGCCAGGATTGGAGCGACAAATTAAATCATGATTGAGACTATTAAATCACATTGTCAACCCTAATCACCAAAGTATAGAAAAATCGCATCCAAATGATTATCTCTCCCACGAACATGATTAGTGAGTAAATAAATAAACTAATAGAAAATTAAAAAGAAAAAATGTGGGACCACATCCTAAAAGTCAGGAATCGACACATTTAATGCACCATGTTAGAGAAGGCTCAACAGTGAGACCTTGTATTATAAAAGATTTAAAGGTGAAGAAGTGAAGTTTGTGTTGAAAATGGATTAAAGTGGCAACCCAACAAATTTCATCCAAGGTTAAAAAATTCACTGTCCTCATCTGTTTGATAAAATGACTTAGTCACCACTATCACTTTTAACATTTTGCTTTTTGAATATTTTAAGAAAAACTCAAGCTTCCTCTTCTTCTTTTTTCGTGAAAAAAATCAAATACAATCATGCATTGCAATGAATAGTTGCAATCATGCATTTCATGGCTATTTTGTAATATTTGTTGTCAATCAATAGAGGCGATGAAGATGTTATAAAAAAGGCTTTATAGACTGTTTTAATGTAAACCGAACTCATACTTTGCCACTGAAGTAAGCGGCGGCCCGCGACATATGATGAAATCAAATTTTATTTAAATATATGTCAATACTAGAATATTCTTTATCTATTTATAATATTGAATCGATCTCGAATAAAATTAAAATGTAGCTCGAAATATTATTGTTTTATTATATCTAAAATAAATAGAATATAACTCAATTTTATTTTTATATAAATGAATAAATCTTGAATCAATTCAAGTATAGCTCAAAATATATTTGTTTTTTTAAAGCAGTTCTAAAATAAAATAAGCATCAAATTAATTGGAACAATTATTGTTAAATCATAAATGATATTATACTTAAATGATTTCTATAATTATAATTTTTTCAAATTCAAAAATCAAAATTTATTGTAAACTTTAACCTAAAATAGATAGAGAATAAAGTCCACACACAAAATACCATAAAATTCGAAATCAATCAAAACAAGAAAATAATACAAAATTACTAATTAAACTCTATTATGACAGATACATTATGTCTCAAATCATGGTCGTTTTTCATTTCATAAATTAGAGGGAACCGGCAACATCTATATATACCCGAAAAGTGGGGTAGATCGGCGAGAAATCCCATTCGCAAAAGGATGAATTTTATTATCGGGAACTCATATACTAATTCTTAGATGTTGTTGAACGAGACAAATCGTCCAATGCTTAATGGAAGAGTATTCGAGATTCATTAGTTAACATTACGTTAAGGGATTTAACTCTGAACTGTTACAAATAGAAATCTGACCAACTTCATTATGGCCCTATTGGAAATAGAGATAAATTTATGTTTTTCAGTCCATCTGAATGAAATTTTTCATACATTTTTTAGTAGTATCTTGTTTTAAATTGTAGTTGTATTTATTTTATAATTGAAAGTGCTCTGGATCCAACAAAAATAAAAATTTATACTTTGTTATTTGGAAAGTTTTATATTTTTTTATGTTATAGTAGAAAATGAACGAATTAATCTAATCTTTTAACATAAACATGTATTTTAAAATATATTTGTGACTACTCATAGAAATACATATATAAGAGATATATATATGTAATAAACACACGTCAGAAGTAAAAACGCATTTATTCTCTCTTGGCTCTTGGGTGAGGATTGAGGGAGTAACCAATTTCAATTTTGGGATTTCCTCTGGCAACTATTTATTAGAAAAAAATCGCTTATTGTGTTCTATCGAAATCATCAAAAATAAAAGATACATACACAAACGCTGCCCGTTCATCAAGGGTGGGAAAATATAAAAGGGTTCCGGCGTTTGAATTTCTGAAGAAAAAGAAGAAAAGGAGAAGTTTTGATTTTAATATTGATGGCTGCTAAAGGACTGGTGGTTTACCTGCTGACGGCCTTCTCTTTGGCTGTTGCATCCGTCTATTTCGTCGACAATTATGCAAATGGTGGTGATGCAAAACCGTCGCTTCTTTCATCTTGGACATCCAATGCTTTGCAGCAGAATCTTGAATCCGAAGATCAAGTTTGGCCTGTAAGTTTCTGGCCTAGTTTTCTCTTACCTTTTGTTGTTCATTTTTTTTTTCCTTTTGTGTGTATTCATCTCTGTGTGTGTGTGCGGATGTGTATGCGGAGTCTCTTCATACATTGATGCATGTTGAAGATGTAACATTTTGCAGGCTATTAGGTTTGTAATAAAGTTGGAATTTAGTTGAAAGATTGTGTTTTTTTTTGGTGGGCTTTGACAGGAATTGAAGTTTAGTTGGAGGGTTGTTTTGGCGACTGTGATAGGGTTCTTGGGTTCAGCATGCGGTACGGTGGGTGGCGTTGGTGGGGGTGGCATTTTTGTCCCCATGCTCACTCTGATTGTTGGCTTTGACACCAAGTCTGCTGCTGCCATTTCCAAGTGTAATTAACTTATAATTTATCTCCTTCACACTGGTTTAATTTGCTGTGTTTTGCTCTGTTTATCTCTTGCTTAGTTGCTGTGCCTTGATTTGAAGTGAAGTCTTTTTGAGTAAATAGGGAGGTTTGTGTGCAGGCATGATCATGGGGGCATCGGCATCTTCTGTTTGGTACAACTTGAGGGTGCCTCATCCATGCAGAGATGTACCCATACTCGATTATGATTTGGCTCTCTTGTTTCAGCCGATGCTCATGCTTGGCATCACTCTTGGTGTTTCTTTGAGTGTTGTCTTCCCCTATTGGCTAATCACCGTCTTAATCATCATTTTGTTCTTAGGTATGCTTCTGTTTAGGAGTAATCATATTGGTTTAGTTGCACTAAAATAGATATGATTTTGACTATTTGTTATTCTCATTGTTTTGAACAGGGACTTCTTCTAGATCCTTTTGCAAGGCAATTGCGATGTGGAAGGAGGAAACTATGCTAAATGTAAGGTTTTTGATTAATTGATACTCACAAAATATGCTTATCAAGAAGCACTCATTTGCTGTTTGCTTAATTGCGATTTCTCACTATAAGATGCAATCCGAATGGCCTATGTTAATCGCCCAAAATTAACAACCTTTGGTCAAATCAGATGGTAGATAATTCAAGCTGCCAGGAAAGCGAGTGATTGCCTAAAAAAATCAACTAGGAAGCATCTTAATCACATGGTCAACTGAAATGTTTCCTATTTTACTATTTTAAATGTAATATTGATATTTTTTTAAAAAAAGAATTTTTTTGGGTGTTGACTGGATGGTTAATGCAGAAATCCATGGAAGACAGACGAGCATTTGCTAATTCGCGTGGAGAATGTAAGTCAATTTAGGAAAAATGTGTAGCATTTTGAGCTCAAGAATTTATTTAGAAAAGATCTGATCATATGATCATTTTTTGTTTATTTTACCCTGACAGTGCTAATTGATGCATATGAGCCGTTGGTGCCTTTAGAACAAAAAACAGCATTGGTCAGTATATTTTGATGAATGTTGTTGTCTCTTTGGTTGCTTCTTTACTAAGTTGATTCCAATTGACATCGCTCCGCATTTCAGCAAATTATGAAGGATAACATTAACATTAAGAGAATGTCAGTGTTGGTGCTTGTATGGATTTGCTTTTTGCTGCTTCAAGTGATAAAGGCATGTCTAATTACAGTTTTTCCTTTCTGAACCTGCAAAATTTTCTTCAAAAATAAACAAGTATCTGGACGATAACGACTACAATATTGTTTAATGTGTTTTGGTTTACAGAATGACACAGCGGCTTGTAGCCCGGTATATTGGACACTTACCTTGTTACAGGTAAAAAATCACCTATGATATCTTTTTAGCTATTGTATAATCCCAGTGGTTTGGAAATCAACTCTGTTATATATTTTTTTTCTATTTCTCAGCTCCCTGTGGCGCTTGTTGTGTTTGGCTACGAATGTGTGAAACTGTACAAGGAAAGCAAGAAAAGGAGGATGGCTGGAAATCAAGAACATATATGTGAGGCAGCAATTGATTGGAATGCTACAAATATCACGTTCTGTGCCCTATGTGGTGTATTGGGAGGTACAGTTGGCGGCTTGTTAGGTTCTGGTGGGGGTTTTATTCTTGGACCCCTCTTGCTTGAGATTGGGGTGATCCCTCAGGTATACCCCATTTTCCACGTCAATTATTTCCCATATCAATGTTGCCTTTGGCCGTTTGTGATCATTGTAGTGTAACATAGTACATTGGATATGTTTTTTACATGTTTAGATAATTGGATATTACTGTGAGCTGATGTTGACTGAATTATATCATGTTTTACAGGTTGCTAGTGCGACAGCAACTTTTGTGATGATGTTCTCCTCATCTCTATCTGTGGTGGAGTTTTATCTTCTCAAGAGATTTCCAATGCCCTATGGTATGTATGTTTCTATTTATTGCAATTTCTGTGTTGTAGTCTACTGAGAAGAATTAATTAGCATTGAAATTTGTTTTGCAGCTCTGTATCTGATGGCAGTGTCGATCTTGGCGGGCTTCTGGGGTCAATATTTCATAAGAAAGATGATCATCATCCTTAAAAGGGCTTCCCTCATCGTGTTCATCCTCTCTGGTGTCATTTTCTCTAGTGCTCTCACAATGGGTAAGAACTATCAACTGATGCTACCATTGTATTTGCTAGCAAGTTTGATACAGAGTTAAACATCTCTCTCTCTCTCTCTCCCCCTCGTGGCAGGTATGATCGGGATAGAGAAAAGCGTGAGGATGATAAACAATCACGAGTTCATGGGGTTCTTAGATTTTTGCAGCAGCCAATGATGGTTAGTTAGAGGCAAGAAAAGAATGAAGTCAAGAAAATACAGACACCAAATTCTTATTCTGCACAATTTGTGTGAGAGTGTTGGTCAATGCCTAATTGACCACCTCTCTCCAAATTCTTGTTTTATACAATTTGCGTGTGAGTGTTGGCCAATGCCTAATTGACCACCTCTCTCCAAAATTTACAATTCGTGTGTGTGTGTTGGCCAATGCCTAATTGATCACCACTCTTCAAAATTCTTGTTCTATACAATTTGTGTGTGAGTGTTGGCCAATGCCTTATTGACCACCTCTCTCCAATACTCTTGTTCTATACAATTTGTGTGTGAGTGTTGGCCAATACCTAATTGACCACCTCTCCAAAATTCTTGTTCTATACAATTTGTGTGAGTGTTTGGCCAATGCGTAATTGATCAGCACTCTTCAAAATATTTTGTTCTATACAATTTGTGTGTTGGCCACTGCCTAATTGACCACCTCTTTCAAAATTCTTGTTCTATACAATTTGTATGTGAGTATTGGCCAATGCCTAATCGACCACCTAAATTATTGCTCTGTACTATTTGTGTGTGAGTGTTAGCTAATGCCTAACTGACCATCTCTCTCCAAATTCTTGTTCTATACAATTTGTGTGTGAGTGTTGGTCAATGCCTAATTGACTGCCTCTTTAAAAAAAAAAAAATTGTTCTATACATTTGCGTTTGTGTGCTAGCCAATGCCTAAAGTAGACATATATAGTACTGTCGTTGGGCTTAACAATAAAAAGAACGACAATGCAACAACAACTATGCATTAGTGAATTATGCATACAATCACGTTGGGAGTAGAAAGCGTCAGGAATATCAATGTCGATTAGCCCAAATATGAGCCCATAAGTCTAAACGAGCTAATTCAATTTTAGAATTTTTTAGATTTATATGTACACACATTCGAGATGACTCGATTATCAATCGGGAGCTGCGATTCGTAGTTCGAATTCAAAATTATACTACAGAAAAGGTAAGTTTCAATAAGCAGATATATCGCTAGGTCATGCTTTATTGCATATTAGGAGAATCTTGATTTGGATTTTGTAAAGGATCTCAAAATTTCTAAACAACCTTATGTGTAATTTATTTCTAAACATGTGCAGCTACTCACACGATTTTCCAAAATTTCTATTTACGTACTACACGTTTGTGTTTTTGGTATGTTCAATCTCTCTGTCATTATATTCTCTATAAGGAATGAATTTTGTTATTAGGAATTCTCACTCTTTTTAGGTGTTAATGAGAAGAGAATTTGAAATATATGAGTTAGAAAAACTTAACTCTAACAACCTCATGTCTCGTTAATTTAGGAAATCACATTGCGAGCTATGTAGCTACACAAAATTTTCTAAATTTACTTGTACTTTTCAGAAACTCTTACAAATCGTGAATGAGAACAATGGTGCAATACATTTTAATGAAAGAATTATTGAAATTTATGATCAATTATTCGTCTTATGTCGTAAATTTTCTAATAAAAAAAAAAACTCATAACTGTTCTATAGAAAAAACAGAAAGGGCCCATTCATCAAGGGTTGGAAAATCAAAAAGGGTGGCGTTTGAATTTAAGAAGAAAAGGAATAATTTGTGATTATAATATCTAATGCTGCTAAGGCTGATGGTTTAATATCTATAGCTTCTTTCATCTTCCAACTCCAGTACAATATTTGATCTGAAGACCAAGTTCGGCCTGCAAGTTTGTGGCCTTGTTTTCTCTTTCCTTTTCTTGTTCATTTTATTTTTCTTCAGATCCAAGATTGCACTGCAAAGCAACATACTTTACTGTTTTACCTATCTTCTCTACTTTTAGTTAGTTAGTACGGTCCACTCTACTTATTGCGAGGGGGTAAAAACGAAGCAGTAGAATTACCGATTAACTTAGTTAATTAATCTGTAATCAGAAGACTACTTGAGTAAAATGCTCACCGCTCTTGTCATTTCCTTCCCAAAAACAACTTAATCATTCGATTATGAAAACGAACATAATTTAATTGACCACATACCTCATCATCACCAAATTGATCTCTCTACCTTCAAATTCCCTTCGACTTTAGTATGCACCTATGATTTTAAAAATGAACCAAGGAAATTACATTCTTGCATTTAAGAACAAGATTAGCTTGATGAAATTATATTTATATCTATAAAAATAGGGGAAAATGCAACATCAAGCTCATTTTTTACATGCTCTACCTCACCAGTCAGACACTTTTGCCCTGTCATCGTGGCACGTAAATGGCAGTCAACAAACTCCATCACCGACAGCTTCCACTACGTGTTTTCCGTTACATTCAACGGCGAAAATCACAAGGGATTACAGAGTGTCAATCATTTTCGCCGTGGGAGGAGAGAGAGACCGTAGTTAGTGGAACCGGCTATTTCCGGTTATGGGATTATGAATGGAGATGATGGATGAACCTAATTTTGGAGATCTTTATTTTTTTTTTTCATTTTTATTAGGTAAATTTCAGAAGTATTCTTAATTAAGCTTGATATTACGGTGAGCCACTATTGAGCTATTACTTTTGCTTGTATTTCTTTTAAATATTCAGCATCATAAATGTTATTTCTCCTCATCATTTCTCTAGTTTTCTCATCGTTATATTTAATTACTTTGCTGGACAAAAAAAAAGAGAATGCCCGTTCATTTAATATAGTGTAAATGCACATAAACATTGCAGCATCAGCATTACGTATCGATATAAAAAGAGAAGTGCTTTCCGGTGCTGTGCTGGTGTCGTTTTCAGTACTGCTTATTAATTAAGTTGATCGAGTGAATTAATTCAATGTGATAAACGGATATAAATATAGCAATTCTAATTATTGAACCGCGACCCAATACTAGCGAATAATTAATTAAGCTATTGTATGATGAACCAATAATGATTTGTAGAGCTCATGAGTTGTCTTGTACAATTAATTTTTTTACCTCACCCTTTCTCAACAAACATCAGTGGCATTGGCCTGCTCTTAAACGATAATGTGGTGATTAAGTGAATTGTGACAAAATCGGTTAATTAATTAATATTTTTAAATGCCTCAGGCCTTTCACATGTCTTACCAACAAATTGAACATAGAGTAAATTTTTACAATTCACAGGAATGAAAACGAATAAGGAGATGAAGAAATAGAAAATATGGAATTATTAAGGGTTTAGGGTCAAAATCTTAATGAAGCAAATAATAATTAGTGATGAGTAACAAGTCTGGAAACACTAGTACCTAGAAATCTAATTAATCCTGCCAGCCAACTCTCCTACAAGAACCTTAATTTGTTAGGGGGGCCTAGAAAATTAGGGATTACAGTGATAATCTCAAGGTTTGAAGTACAAGTTAATGACATGAACGCAAGAAGCAACAAAAATAGAATACAACTCTCAAGGCAGAGCACCCCAATTATATGGAGTCATTATAATTTGGCTGTAATCTTCAACGTTGAGCACATAGTTGCATTCTCCCATCTGCTTGTTGCCTTGTTCACCTCTGCCCTTCTCCGAGCTCGGAATCGACATGCTTTCCACCGTCTCTTCGCCTGAAACGTCCGTGCACCCCGTTGACACTTGCTTCTTCGCCACCTCATCCTTTAATATCGCCCTCAACGCCAAAACCTAGACGTTTCAAAAATAATAATTAAAAAAGTTAATTAACTCCATTTTTTGTGAGTTAGCTAGAGTACAAAATGATTCTACAACTTTATGCATATATGGAAAGACAAAACCCCAAAAAAGGTGCTGCCTGCAGTTTTTAGTTTCTCTTTGCATGAAAATGCATTTTTTTTTCTCTCTTCTTATGGAGGAGAATACCAACTGGGAATAGGAATGAAAATGTGCTAGACTTTGATTAACGCCCAAGCGACAAATATGTGTTGTACCTACATATATTAATATTATGATAGGATCGGGAACGATCGCTATCCAAATTAAAGCAGATGAAAATAATGGGTACCTCCTGCTGGAGCTTGTGCTTGTCTCTGGATACGGCGTCGAACTCCTGCTTGAGGGCGTCGTACAAGCGCTCGAGCTGCTTGCCCTTCCACCTCGCCCTCCGGTTCTGGAACCAGACGGCGATCTGGCGGGGCTGAAGCCCTAGCTCCTTGGCCAGCTTCATTTTCCGATCGGGGTCCAGCTTGATCTCCTCTTGGAAGCTGTTTTCGAGCGACTCGAGCTGCTCCGTGCTCAGCCGCTTCTTCTTTGGATCATGCCCCACCCCATAATTCATTTTCATGCTCGTGCTGCTGTTGCCGTGCTTCATGTCCATCCCTGAAATATATTAATTGAAATATATATTGCATGCACCATCAGAAACTATATATCTGACAACTTAATGATTCCAAAAAGCAAATTTCTCTCTCCGAAATTTCAAAGACGCAGAGCATTTATTTTGTATACCACACCACAAAGGAATCGAATCGAATACAACAACAAAAAGAAAAGAAATCAAGGAATTATAGTTGCCCAAAATAAAAGTGAAAATTTAAAACCCTAGTTTGAGAGGTGGTTGATTAATAGAACTTGCCTGGGAAGTGATCGTGGTTGTAGTTGTAGAGAAAGCTGAAAGAGTTCTCGGCCGGTCGAGAAACGAAAGGGGCTCTCAGGTTGCCATTCCAATCCATGGTTTCTTCGTTAATAAGAGATCACCTCCAACTTTGAAGACCAGAATCTAGTTAGTATTTGTATATATATATATGTATATATATGTGAAGTGAGGTGAAGGATTATAGTCAATCAAATGGACCACTCTCACTCTTCTCTATCTCTGAGGGGCAGAGGCAGACAGAGGGAAGGAGTTTTTTAGTTCCCTTTTGGTGAAACAAAGTGAATATGAGAAAGGATGTGTGGATCTCTTTTGGAAGCTTTACTCTTACAAGAATGTTGTCCACCACAAGAGGAAATCGGACAAAGGGCTTAGGCTTTTGTAACAATCCATGCCTCTAACTTTGGATGCACCTCATAAATATTACTAACACCGCAACAGTACCCACTGCGTGTGCTGTGTGTGAGAGAGATAGAGAGAAAGATCTCGGTTATACTCTTTTAAATAAATTAACAAAATAACCTACTATTACTACATCTCTTCCTTATCTCCTAACACATATTTGAAAAACAAAATAAATAAAAAAGCGTATCTGTATGTGTATATATAAATATGACCATTTAATTTGTATAGGCCGCGTAATAATGGATGAATGTAAGAAATTAAATATACTTAAGAGGACGGAATTCGTAAAAATTCAAAAGAGGAAAACCAAAGATGATTAATTTATGGGTGGAGAGAGAGAGAGAGAGAGAGAGAGAGAGAGAGAGAGAGAGAGAGAGAGGTCGCGATCTGGTCCCCGTTGAACCCCTGCCCCATACAACTGACAATATGCATCCTCTTTCTCTCACGCGTTCTTCTCATCACTCTATGTTTCCTTCCACTGCGTGCATATATGCCTCTTCTCTTCTCCACATTTTTTCATAGATTTTTTTTTTATCTTTATCGATAATCCAATTTTCTTGTCCACTGGGTAATGTCTATACGATTTTTTTTTCTTTTTTTAATTAGATTGGAAAATATTATTTTTGAGATTTAGGAGATCAAACTTTAGATAATCCATGATGCCCGGTCCTGACATTCTATTGTCGCAACTATGGATACTCATTGACCTTTTTTTGGACAAACAAATTTTCATTAACGTACATAGATTGAATTAAGATTTAAGTCGCATAAGAAAAATAAAATAAATATGACTCATATTTTTGTTCGTAGTTAGTAACTGGCCGTATTTGGTTGGCATTAATTTCTTGAAAAAGATCCCAAGTGAAAATAAAAATAATAAAAATGTTATTTGAGATATTCATTGCAACACGGAAAAGAATAGATGTAAGTGGCTGGCATTTCTTGAACGAAAAGAGCGTTTAAACAAAACAAGAACAAACAACAAACAAACAAGAACAAAATATTCTATAGACGTCTGATTCTTTTTTTTATAGACATTTTCCCCTTAATTATTTTCTGATTCGTACGACACTACGACCTAAGAAATTTTTTTAACTATATATCTAGTCGAAATGGCTCAAATATGAAAATAGCTTATACATTACTTTATCCGTTTTTAAATAATTGTCCTACTTAGTTTTTATCTTATTTTATGACAAGTGTCACATTTCAAAGATTAAGAGGATAATTATGATATTCTTCCCATTTTATACTTATTTAATACTTTGGGAATATGATAATTAGTTGTATCTATCGATTTATTATGATAATTAATAAGGCCACAAATGTAAACTTTTTGTTTTCTTAATATGTGTAATTTGACGTTAAAAACATTTAGAGTCCGTTTGGTAAAATGGATTTGAAATTGATTTGGAATTACAATTATATGGAATTGAATTTGAAGTTATGATATTCTAATTCAATTCCAAATCTTTTATTTGGTAAGTAAAAAATTAAACAAGTTTTGGAATTGACTTTTGATTGAATAATTCTTTTGTTTATATACATTATGTAATTCTATATTACTTTTCTATATATTTTGAGTTGTATGTGCAATGTATGTGTTGTGTGTGTGTGTGTATGTGTATGTGTCGTGTGTGTTTGTTACGTATGTTGTGTGTCTGTGCAGTGTGTGTATTGTGTGTGCGATGTTGTCGTGTGAGATGTGTGTTTGTTGTGTGTGTAATTTTGTGTGTCGTGTGTGCTGTGTGTGTTTTTGTGTGTGCAGTGTGTGTGTGCAATTTATGTATTTGCGTGTAGTGTGTGTATTGCGTACAATGTGTGTGTGTGTATTGTGTGTGCGATGTTGTCGTATGTGTTGTGTTTTTGTTTTTTGTGTGTGTGTGTAGTGTGTGTATTGTGTGCAATGTGTGTGCGCGCGCAATATGTGTATTGGTGTCGTGTATGTGTAGTGTGTGAAATGTGTGAAGTATGTGTATTGCGTGTAGTGTGTTTGTGTGCAATGTGTGTAGTGTGTGTTGTGTGTGTTGTGTGTAGTGTGTATGTTCGAGAGGTGCTCAATTTTATATATATTTGGATTTCCAAATCTTTACTTTAACTATATAATTCAAATTACGGAATTGGGTGGATTTGGAATTGGAATTCAATTCCAAATCCAAATATTTTTATACTACCAAACACTGGATTTGGAATTGAAAGCTCCAATTCCAAATCCGAACCTTCAATTCCGTGATACCAAACAGACCCTTAACAAAAAAGGTAGTAATAAATTTACATGATTGTATACAAAAAAATTGAGATAATTTTGTCATTTTTCATAAGTTCAAAAATTAAAGAACTTACTCATTTTAATTGAATTTCATTTTACATATTTACCCCTTATGTCAATCAAGGAACAAATAAGGTTTAGGGTAATGAAGGAATGGATAATAGTATCTCCAATCCAATTTTAAAATGGAAAAATGATGAATTTTATGTCATGGTAATTAATGTGTATACATTTCAAAAAGAAAAAATAAATAAAAATCAATACGCATAAATCAATCTTCATAAATTAAAATAAATAATTTCACATTGCGATTTCATTTCAAAATCTTGACAAAAATTACAAAAACAAGTTAAGTAAAAACAAAAACACAAAAAAAAAACTATTTTTTAAATAAAATTATTAAATGGAAATTGATTTTTAAAAAGTATATAGTACTACGATTATTTCAGAATTGATTTCGTAATTTTAGGTTATAGTGTCTTAAATAATTACATAATAGAGGTCATCTAACAACGGGATCCCGTGGCACAAAATCCTAAAGTATATGTCTAGTGTATAAATTGATCATAAATTGTACGAAGATTAATATTAAAATATTGAATTATATAATACATAACAATAATTTCGTACTTTGTCAACTTATTACTATATTAAAACATAATTAGGGCCACCCAACAATGAATCCTTTGGTACCTGTATGCCATGTGTCATGATTTGCTATCATCAGATTCTACACATAAGCGGTTGAGATGTGGTTTTAGTTCTATTAAAAAATGTGAGTTCTCATTTGATTACAATTCTATATATATATATATAGAAGGAATAAATTAGTTATGAAATTATATAATAATTAAAGAATCGATGCTATTCCAAATTAAAAGACATTATATATATATACAAGTTGTGTAAATTTATCGTTTCTCTAATTAATAAAAAACGAATGAAGTACATAGAATTATGGATGTCAGTCCAGCCCGAACCCGCTGGGTTGGCCCGACTAGCCCGCTAATTTTAGAGGGTTGTGGTTGAGATTTTATAGCCCGATAAGATTCCAGCCCGATTAGCCCGCACCCAATTAACCCGAACCTGATTAGCCCATAACCCGAAACCCAGTGGGCTGGCCTGGTGGGTTGTCTATAGTTGCAACTATTATATACTCTTCCACCTTGTTTAACAACTGATTTGACACTTAAATGATAATTTTGTTAAAATTGATAACTACAAAAATTAAAATAAAATTAACCATTCAATTTATATTATATATATATTTTATATATATATATATATTAGATTTTTATTAATATAAATAATAATATATAAATAAATTGAAAAATTCAAGTTCACTATAACCAATATTATAAAACATGCTAATTTTATAATTCTTAAATTATGTTTTTTTATCATATCAAATCTATAATAACTTATTTTTAAGTTAATTCATTTAATAACAAAATATTTATCTAACGACATTGTTATCATATGTCATTTTACACTAGTAGTATTTAATCGTGTTTGAGTTTAAGTATATATTCCAAAATTCTCCAAATTAAATATTTTACATCCATTAAGCATTGAAGAAATCATGCATCACGTTTTGGAGAACTTGTTAGGATGACGTGTGATGTGCTTAGCATTCTTATAACAACGAAGTATGAGAATCTTCCTTTCGTATTAAAGCACATATTGAACAAATATACCGAAAAATGCAAGCCCTTTTTTGCTCACGTAATTGGTTGCATAGATATTTTATTGGTACGATTTTATATTTAGTATAAAATTATAAATTATTAAACTATATTATATTTTTAATATTATAATATTTTAATAGATAGTGAAAAGTTTGAAGACTATGAATTCGAAATGAATTATGAAGTTGAAGCTTTAAAGATTATCGGTGTAAAAAATAGTGTAATTCAAGTATTTAGAATTTAGATTCATTCCTGATATTTTTTTTATTCTATGAGGCAAAACTATTTTTGAATAATTTATCATTAATTTTATTTTATGTATTTTTTGACTTTTTTAGAATGTTTTACACTTTGATTTTATGTTTATTATATGATTTATATATTTGATTTTTGTATATGTTTATATATCATAAATATAGAACTCTTAAGAATAAAAAAATACATAAATTAATCTTTGTCGTTTGCTTATAATCCGATTAGCCCGTTGGGCTAGCCCGAAACCCGAACGTTTAGGGTTAGGGTTGTAAATTTCTAAACCGATAAAATTCCAACCCGATTAGCCCGCACCCGATTAACCCGTAACCCAAATAGGGCTGACCCAAAACTCGATGGGCTGACCCGATTGACATCCCTACCTAGTCGTATATTGTCTCATCTTAAGAGTATTTGTGAGTTAATAACAAGTACGTTTTTAGGAAACTTTTAAATAATAGATATAGATGCATGCATGCCATTTTTTAGGGAGAGAGAGAGAGAGAGGCGTGCATGCATGCATGCCGTTTTTTTTACTCCTTTATTTGCTTTTTAGATGACTAATTAAATGAGTTAAATTTGCAAGCTCCCTTCTCTTTCACACTAACCATACTTTCTCTTGGACTGCAACTGCATTTAGTGATTTGGGTCAGATCCATACAAAGATCCAAATTCAATGACTGATGGTCACAGTTACCTGCCCAGTTACTTCCAAATCAAATCATTCAAATTAATGTCAATAATAATACAAAACGAGCAACTATTTGTGAATTACTTGTGCACATAACTTAAATTTGCTCTAATGACAAAATAAGAAGCAAATCCCACTCTCTATCTGGATTGATAGAAGCTCCTGACATCCACATTAGAAATATATATGCAAAATATATTGGGAATCACATTTTGCCACGTGATGTTTTCGTGTTTTTGACCTTGCCATATGGACTTTTATATTTTTCGTCAATTACTAGTATTCATTAACGATATATTTGTAATTTTTTATTGCCCATACAGTGAAAATAGAGATAGAGTATTGTCCGATTGCATTTCATACTTCAAAATAATATTTTAAATCTATTTTATATGGTTGGCATTGCTTTATGTTTTATGCACCAAAAAAAGTGAAAATTGAAAGAGAGTTAACATTGGAAGTAACTAGATCCCTAATAATAGTGGTGGCAGATATATAAGAAAAGTCAAGTCATCAACCTTGAGACAAATATTAATAGGCAGGATTTATAGATTATGATTAAGTAGGGATTTTATTAAGGCATATCCATTACACCAATAGGCGCCGATGCCTAGTTTTTTCTTGTTCAATCTTTGAGTAAGGGAGGGGACTTCTCACACTAGACAGTACAACCAACTATATATGCACTGACCTGCTTTTGTACCTTCACCGCTTGGAATCCAATTCATGAAGGGTTTTTTTTTTTTTACTTTGGAATCCAATGCATGATAATATGCCATGTTTGGTACATGAGATTAGCCAAAGTCAATATTATTAATCTAAAGAGGAATAGAACAACCATTTGTTTGGTAGACAATATTAATAAGTAGAAAGCTCCAGATTAATTTGGGGATGGGGAGCGGTGGAGGGGGACGAAAGGACAAAAACGTAATTTTGATTTTTAATCTATAAAATAATTTATATTACCAAACATATGTCGGTTTTAATTTTATATACTAAACAACCAATATAATTTTTAATTATAATTTTAGTATTAATTTTTATTTCAATTTTTATCATATCATATTTAAGTGTTTTCAGTATTAGAGAAGACGTACGCATAAATTGAAACTTGTTTTCAGTATTATGTTTGGCAAATAATACATATATAATACAAAAATTCGTTGTCTAGAAAGTTCTAAACCAAGCCAATTTTTCTACTTCCAGCTTCAATAGGTTTGTAATGATTGACAAGAATTATATCGAGAATGTCCAACCGTTATTAGGTAAAAAGCGAGAGATGAAACATACGTCGATGTAAAAATTAAAATGAAAGTCCTGTCGAACCCAATATAGAATATAGATGAATCAATAAATCACAGTGGCAATATTTCACTATAGTATTAAAGAGAAGTAAATAGCCTTAAGTGAAGGTACAACTTCAATTTTGCAATTTGTAATTTAAAAATTCCCGAAATTAATATTATAATTGACATGAAACTAAAAACGAAATTAAAAATTTTAAAACCTTAATTACGAATTGAACGTTGATGTATAATAGTTTTATCTGTAATAGTAATAAGGTAATTAAATTTAGAACCCATTTGATATGATATGATGTGGTCCCACGAGTAAAAAATTCAAATTCTCACCAGTAATATTCGCCAAGGAAATAATAGGCGACGAAGCTGCAAAATGGTAACATCCAATGAAAGACAGACATGCCGCATGAGAAAAAATTCCCAAAGTTGCGAGATGGCAGCCGACCATAAATACGAGGTTGCCAAAATTGAAAGAGGGCAGGAAGTCCGAAGGAGGATTTCAAGTACAAACGCGTATAGAGAGAGGCGGCGGTGTGGGCAACGGCAACGTCGCCGAGGACGGCGTATTGCGAAGCGGTGTAATAAGTTGCAGAATTGATCGCACCACCTACTGCACCATAAATTGCCGCAGACATTACTAAATGCGTACAACTCAACCACCAAACCACAACTCCGAATCAATGTACGACCACCGTTTCACCTCAATTCCGACACCATCACCTTCTTAAATCAAGTAAAAATGTACAGCTCTAAAAACTGCAACTCTACTGTGAGAAAAAAATGAATAATTTGAACCTGATCATGAGAGAGCTCGCCTACACCGCCGCTGCAATCAATTCACTTTGGATATCGAATCTCGCTTCGGAGTTACTTTAAATAAATTTCATCTCGTGTTTCACTTCTTCGATTTATATATATTTAGAAGACTCGTGGCAAACAGTTGCATATATATATTTAGAAGACTCGTGGCAAACAATCGTGCAACCATGCACCACCATAGCTATTTTTAACTTCTCGAACTTGAAAATAAAAATAAAAATCTGGGTATGCTTGATTCCCATCATTTTGGAACTACAAAACAATATGCTTATTATTTTGATACCGAAAAGTTAGAAACATTTATGTTTTCTTGTTATAATTCTTGAATAGGCATGGATTCTGCCTTTGCAAATTCATGTGGGTTTTGCAAGTGAGGGGCAAATACGTTGTATTTTGTAGCTATAGTTATGAACTTGTGCATCGCCAGTTTGAACACAGTTTTTTGTCAGTTTATTTAATGTTGATTCAATGATTAAGAACAGTGAAAACAAAGAAAGATGATTCAAATTTGAAAAATAAAAATAGGTGCTCTATTAAATCAAATATGCCGTTTTGCAGTTTAGGTTGTATTTTGGTTGAAGAATTTGATGGTGAATTTGAAATCCAAGTTAGTTCATTCATTTTGTTTCTAAAATCAGCGGATTTAAACTTTTGAAATTCTAATTTATTTTAGTTGTATTTGGGCTCTATTCCGAAGATGAGTATTTCAAAGATTCACTCTCGCACCCTCACCAGTCACATCACGAAATCTCTATCTCTCATACACGTTCACATACGTTACACGCTACTATTGTGTTGTGTAATTATTTTATATTGTTATCCTAAGTATACAAATTCACATCTAATTAAGTTTACACTTAAATTAGGGATGGGAATATGGTTTCGGTTTTGGGTTAATGCACTAATCGAACGGAAATTTCATAATACGGTTAACTAAGTCATCGGAACTTTCATATTCGATTCGATATACAGTTTGGATTATTCAAAAGTTTTGATTTCAGTTATGATCGATTGGTAATCGAAAATCGAATTTTTTTTTATATATAATAATATTTTATATTTTATTAAATAATAACAATAATAATAATAATAATAATAATAATAATAATAATAATAATAATAATAATAATAATAATAATAATAA
>JAYDZE010183886.1:0-21453 GCA_034509125.1 Monilaria moniliformis | reverse complement strand
AAGTTGTATAATATTGTTTAATGTATTTTATGTGCATGTATTTCAGTAAAATAAAGAGAAAAATTTGGTCTGAATGTTCGCGATACCAACCATGACATCACTTATTCGGTGGGGAAACCTACTGAGTAAGGGGTGTTACATTGCTGGTATCATTATTTCCTTACTAAATCCCAACTCAGTGCAATTTTTTCTTTTACCACAAGTTGAGAAAAATGCATGCTCAGTTCTGAAAGTGCAAGTAATGATGCATAACTGGGGAAAAAAAGTAAAAGCCAAAAAGAGACTTGAGGTTATAATTTGCTTACTCATGCAAGGAATGGGGTCAAGGCTTCAAATTGGTTTATTAGGGACAAACAAATTTCGGTAGATCTTTTTGAAAAAATTGGGCATAAATGGTCGTCCTATTACCCTCTATTATGCATTGCACATAACCACTTGATTTCACAATTCATGCATAAATCAAAAGCACTTAAAAAGAACAAAGTAGAAAGTATATTTTACTCTAAGGCACAATTCTTTCATATAGTGGGTTTATCATTTGATTCATAATTGACACTCCATCATACTTGTGTCATTTAACTAAAACCAAATTCATTTAGAGGAAAAACTTCATCAATTGATTACACATCATGCTGAGCTCAAATAACAAAAGAGAAATTAAAAGAGGAGCTATTGTTAACAGTTTGGCATAAAAAAAAAACACAAATCTTGATCATACTTAAATCTTACTTGTCCTCAAGCAAGTTGGAGTAAATGTAAGGAAGAAAAGGACAAACAAGACTTAAACCCAATAACACAAAAGAAAAACACTTAAAAGATAAAGGGATAGGGGTCATCGGGCTCGCCTACAATGGCGGGATACAGCTGGGGAAGATTCAGAGACATTTTCTGGAACAGTATGGCCATTGGGCAGGGCAGTTTTTGCAGAGATGGGCTGGACAGCTTCTGGGGATTCTTGTTGAGCATGTTCTGCAAAAAAGGAAGATTTTTAAAGCGAAAGGGAAAACAAATATTTACAATATATACAGGATAAGTATTGAATCACCTTCAAACTACCTGAACTTAATCAGACTTGCCAGATAGATGGTGTTAGCGAACCTCTAGATAGTTAATTTATGCCTTGAGGTGTATACGATGGAAGTTATTCCACTGTATACATTTCAGATGCATCTATGAAGATTTTAAGCCTATGACCATTAACCACAAAAGGAGTAGAAGAATGATTCACTAACTAAATTTCTAGGGCTCCGTTGGATTTGATCTCACGGATGATGAATGGGCCTGTCCACTTTGACTTCAATTTGCCCGGCATGAATTTGAGCCTAGATTGGTAGAGAAGAACCTTCTAGCCCACTTGGAATTTCTTGCCCCGGAGGTTTCAATCATGCCATATCTTGGTCTTCTCTTTATACCATATGGCCGCGTCGTAGGCTTCCAACCGAATTTCTTCAAGTTGTTGGAATTGTAGTCTACGTTCCTCCTCACACTTGCTCGCTTCCATGTTTACTGTTTTAACAGCCCAGTAAGCTTGATGCTCAACTTCAACAGGGAGGTGACACATTTTGCCAAAAACCAACCGATAAGGTGACATGCCAATGAGGGTCTTATACGCCATGCGATAAGCCTATAAAGCGTCATCCAACTTCAAACTCCAGTTCTTTCTTGATGGATGCACTGTCTTTTTTCAGAATTTGCTTTATCTCCCAATTTGAACTTTTATCTTGGCCGTTTGACTGTGGATGATACGGGTGAATAAACGGTGGTGTACCCTATATTTTCTGATCAAAGCTTCAATTGTCCGGTTGCAAAAATGAGTCATTTGGTCACTAATGACAGCTCCTGGCACTCCATAATGACTAAAGATGACATACTTTAGAAACTTTGCCACTTTCCGCGCATCATTTGTTCTTATGGTTTTGGCCTTAACCCATTTTGAAATTAAGTCTATGGCTATTCAAATGTAGACATTCTCACATGACCTAGGGAATGCCCCATGAGACCTAGTCCCCAAACATCAAAGATTTCACAAACTATGATTGTGACTTGTGGCATCTCATCTCGTCTTGAAATTTCTATTGTAAGCTGGCAGCGTTTGCAATTCTTGCAAAACCACCTTGTTCTTAGAACCCTTATTCTCTCTAACCTCCCAGTCAAATTCTTGAAGAGTTGAAGTAGAAGAATCCACCTTATCAACCTTGGCTTGGATTCCTTCTTCAACAATAGATACTTAAGGGTGGCATAGTCAATGTACAAAATAATCCTGGATCTCAGCAAGTAGGGTCTAAAGTTTTCAAAGGCATACATACACCTTATCTTTCTTTGCCTTTACACTCCAATCATATCTTCTTTTTATTCCTTGCATAAAAACACCTATTTAGTGTAAATTTTATCTCTTAAAAATTCAATTTTAACCCTTAATTCCTACCAACAATTAATACCTATCATTAATTTATCACCACTCTTTCCACAAAGTCTTAATTATCACCACTCTTTCCACAAAGTCCAACAAAATCTCGTACTAGTATTTATTTAAGTAACGTATGGCAATTGGCACATAGTGGTCTTGCAGCAGGAACCTGCAACTTAAATGAATTATTTTCACAATAAATATTTAATCACTCAATTTTGACTATAATCTATTATACATACTAGTATTATTATATTCTCGTCCCGTAATAATGATTCTTTAATTTTCTTTTAGTCCATTTCAGAGATATAGTTCACTTACTTTATTTTTAATATAGCCGTTTTTATAAATCAAAATTTTTAGAAACTTTTCGTCAGATGAATAGATAACAAAAGTGAAGTAGGTTCTAAAAAAAGAGAGTGAAGTAGGAGAATTTTATAGTATAAATTATTACTATATCCTTTTCAAATTTCAAGTACATTATGTTACCGTGTGCGAAAAAAGAAAAGGTGACTATGTTTTTTCTTTTTAATATTATTTTGGACTTGTAAATTCAACACTTAGCCTCGAGTAGTTGCCAGAAACGTAAATTTTCTCAGGTACATACAATACCAAACCTAGAAACTTTAGAATTTATTCTTTATAGTTATAAACTTATACTCCCTCCGTCCACGATAAACCGACCCATTTTAACTCGGTGCGGGTTTTTAGAAATTGTTTGACTTTGTTAATAAATATAATTGAAAGTGGGTGGAAAAAGTTAGTGGAATATAGGTCTCACTTTTATATATTAATTTTATAATGGAATATGAGTGTAATGAGTTAGTGGAGTATGGGGCCCATTTACCAAAAATAATAAAAGTGAAATGAGACATTTTATTGCGGACGTCCATTTATAGTAAAATGAGACATTTTATCGCGGACGGAGGGAGTAATATTTTGTACCGTGCCATAATTAAGAATCAAGTCAAAGATTAAATTCTAATAATATTTCTCCATATATGTCTAATCAAAGTTGGAAAGTATCCCAAGTTTCCAAATTAGTGTGGGGTGACATGTTAAAAATTAAACAATAAACCAAACAAAATTAGTCGTTGTCACAACATTAAAACAAGAGAATTATCGATGGGAAAGCAAAGTTTCGTGTCCCCACTCAAATTTGACTACATGTTTCTGATAATATATTTATAATCTTCAAATGATTATTAATATAAATCTCGAATAATAATAACTCGTTCAATGGATACATGTTCGATCAAACGCAACACTGGAAAATAGTTGTATAATTGTCTCCATAATTAAATAATACTGTATTGGTCGAAATCAACTTTATAAAAAGACAAAATAAAACCCCATTTCAACGTTAATTTTTTGCTTTGTTTATTGTTTAAAAGTAAAAAAATCCCACAGCATCATAATTAAAAATCTCATTTCCATCTCCAAATTTTTTTCTCAATATACCAAAAGTTAAAAATATATTATCATTTCTATAATTAGATGGTATGCATAAAAAAGGCAAGAACAACTGTAAATGAAATCAGAGACACTTCACACCAAATCAAATCAGAGACTTTATTATTACCATTTATATTTATATCAATACTCATTAAAACTCGTAATAGTACAAGTTAAAAAAGCAATAAAAACATCAAATCAGCATAAATGCAGCAGCAGCAGCAATAATCAAATTAAGAATAAAAATTGGTCAAAAAAATAAATAAAGAAGTGATTATGACGAAGCAGAAGTAGATAGAAGCCATTGCCAGCAAGAATCCAAACATTAGCAGCAGCCAATAAACCATTCTCCTTCTCAATCCCAAGCTAGTACAGTTAGATTCTCTCTCTCTCTCTCTCTCTCTCTCTCTCCTCTCCTCCATCCAGCACAAAAAGCAGCAGCAGTAGCAGTGAAAAAAGAAAATATATTCATATCTTTGTGATGGATTCCAAAGGAGTGATCAACAAAAGAGGAAAAGGCCCTCCACAGAAAATCCATTCTAATATTTAGAGACATTAAATACAATATATAATTAATAGTAAGTACTGATTTAATGAGTTCCCATCGAAATACAGCAGTTTTCTTGAACAAAAAAAAATCAAAATGGAGCAGTGGAAGTTCTATGGAGAGGCTTCCTTTTCTGGTGTTCAGCAGCTGCTTCTCTATAAAACTGACAAGAAATGGAAACAAATAAATGATTGAATTGAATCATTTGTCTTTCCCTCAATGGAAGTGCAGTTGAAAGTGTAAAAATGGCAAAGAAAATGAGACGGTGAAAGAGTGAAATTTCTTGTTTAAATGGTGGCATAAATCAAGAATGTAACATGTAGTACCAAAACAGGGCAGTGGGATTTTGTGGCAAAATATACCATTTTGAGAAGAAAATTTTAGCCTTTAGTTGTTGTACACACATCTAAATCACTAATTCTGTAGAGTGAAAAACTTCCATTCTTTCATAATTTTGGCAAAAGAGGAGAAAGACAGAGAGAGGCGTGGGGTGGGGTGGGGTTGTATGTGCACATGTGTGTGTAAAAGAGTGTCAAGCATATATACAAATTCACACACACACACACACACACACACACACACACACCTTCTCTTGCTGTTTTCTGAGTCTGGCATTCTCTTCAAGCAAATGGGCTACTTCCAACTCTAACTCATTCGTATAAGCCTGTAAATGATTTCTTGCAAGATTAAATTTTTTGTTTATGAAAGGGTGCAAGATTGAATTTTTAGATAAAAACATTCAAGTTTAAGCTAAAATCAAGAAAACCAGAAGCTGAAACTAAGTTTTCTTCGTTGATGAGAGTGAGAGAGAGAAAGAGGCTTTCCTGCTTTCTAGCTCTGGACCGAGCAGCAGACTCCCGGTTCTTGATCATACGCTTATGGCGATGGTCGCCGGAGCTCCTATCGAAATCCGGGAACCTCTTCTTTCCTCCGGCGGCGATATCGTCGGGGACGAAGGCGTCGAAGGCGGCGGGGTGGAGGATGGGCTGGAGGTGGTGGTGGGGCTGGAAGAGCAGCGTGCCGAAGTGATCAGCGCCGGCGGAGCTGAGGGTGAGCATTGTGGGGGGAAGGGGCGGCGGCGAGGCGGAGAAGCCGGGGGAGGGGACGGAGGAGGGCGGCGGATCTTTGGAGAAGAAGTCTTGGAGGATGACGCCGCGAGGGGAGGGGTTGAGGTGGAGATCGGAGGCGGCGAGGGTTATGTCTTTCCAAACTTCTTCCATGGTTTTGGGGTGGCGGAGAGTCGGGGCGTAGGGAGAGGGGGAGGAGGAGGAGGTGGAGGTGGAGGCGGAAGATGTCCACATTTGGAGCAGCACTTCACTCGGACATGGAAGAGTATGTTTGGATATTTGGGGTTACCAAACTACGTCTTATTTTTTTCTTATCCCTTTTCTTCAATTTATAATTGTACGTCTATTTTGACTCTTCTGTACTCTCTCTCTCTCTCTCTCTCTCTCTCTCTCTTTTTTTTTTGAATTATATGTGTTTATATTTGTTATCGGATGCTAAATTACTAGTAGATATGTTCAAAGGTTAGTGACTTATTGCACCATGACGATGATGACGACCGTGCTAATTATGATTCGATGTATCATTGAAATTATGAATGGTTGGTTAAGATTATCCATGGTATTATTTTTGTCCTACTCCTATGCCATTTCTTTATACTCCTCCCGTCCCATTTCATATGACCCATTTCTCTTTTTATTTTATCCCATTTCAGATGACCCATTTCCTTTAATTAAAGTGATTTACTTTTTCTCTCTCTTCATTACTTCCACTAACAACTTTTTCTCTCTACTTATTAATTTATCCACCAACTCCTTCTCTCTCCACTTAAACTCCCTAATTAAAAGCTACTAAAATACCATGCCGAAATCCAAATGGGTCATCTGAAATGGGACGGAGGTAGTAGTATTTATAGGTTCTACAAATAAATAAAAAAATTAACATCCATAACAAAGGGTATTCTTGTTTTAGATCTTCTCATATAACTATTCACGAGTCTCATTTTTTAATTTTTTAAAATTCTTTGTTAATTTATATATTTTGCAATTATAAATATTTTTATAAATATTACATAATTGAAATATTAATTTTATTAAAATCCATAAAATTATATAATTAAAATCTTAAAATTATATAATTAGAACCTAAAATTATATAATTGAAATCCTGAAATTACTTAATTAAAATCATAATATTACATAATTGAAATCATAAAATTAAATTATTAAATCCTAAAATTACATAATTAAAAACTCAAATAACTTAAATCATACCCGATTTTTGCTTTAAACTTTGAGAAAAAGGTGGTGTCCTTCCAATTGTTCATCGGTCATTTGAGACGTGTCTTGCATGTTGGTTTCGCGAAACAACTTACACAATGCAGCATCGTTCTTTTTTTCTTTTTTTTTTTCTAGCACCACCCTTATTTGGCTGGTCTCGTACGTTGTTTCACTGATTGAGGACGTCGCCTTCCCTTTTGCCTTGCGCTTTTTCGCCTTTTGTCCAAAGAGACAGCTCATACTCGACTACACACCTACGTCCTTGCTCGAAACGAGGTCGGCCTCCCCGCTTGTGCTGAATTGACCGTCAAATGTGTGTTTCATTCTCTATAATCCGCTATCTGTCCACTTTTGCAGTGATGAACCTTCTCCCAGCGTTTACGTACTTGAAATGTTTCTTGTTCTCATTCAGGTAGGTGGACAATGCATCTTTCAAAATATCCAACTTACTTTAGCTACTCATTTTCCCCTTTCTATCGCATTGTACATGGCACATAACTTAGAGATTTCAGGGTTCACTATATCAAACGCCATCCAACCATACGAGCTTTGCATTCAGGGGCGCGTGGAAGGCGTACCTCGTTGTACCTCTTGGCGATTTTCTCACAAATGGCGATATCTTTTGTTGATTCCCAATGATTGCATCTTCGCTAATATCGACATACATTTCGAAGATGCGCATGGCTTCGTCCGTAGTATATGAAATTCGAACATCGCAGTTGGCCTTCCCATTCTAAAATTGTTTGGATCGTATTTGAAAGCAGTTGGATCAATCCCTTATTGTAAAAAAAATGTTGAAACTGTTTGGTGGTTGAGAGTGTTGGACATGATGGAATTTGAAAAAGAAAAATAAGAAGAATATGAAGATGAATGTGAAAAATGGTGTGAAAATGAAGTGTATATGTTGGGTTATTTTTAGAATGGAAAAAAATTAAAAAGAAAAAAAAATGGGAGAGAGCAGTTGATGAACGACAATTCCTAAAAAAATAAAAATTAAAATGTTTAAATGTAAAAAGAGCCGTTAGCTTTTTTGAACAAATAAGAAATTAAAATCTACAATTAATTTGGCAAATTTAATAAATAAAAATCAGACAAAAATCACGAAACCGCAGACCTATCGTGTGTCACACACTCGTGCTCTGATCGGACAAGAGCCGCGAGTGCATGCATGCACGAGTGGCGGCATAACGCAGCCAACGAGCCGCACTCAGAGCTCAAGCCGACGTCATCTTCTTCTGCATTGGGTGGGAGCCGAGGGTTTTGGCAGGCGGTTCGCCTTGTGAGCCACTACTGGGAGTGCTGTAATTGATAGTTCGATCCTTTTGTATTTTATTTCATTTTGTTGAAAATCGATTACCCGTAGGTGACATATTTTTTAAGAAAGCATTTTCATAATCATAATTTGATATCATACGTAATTAATATAATTTCTTTTTTCAATATTGATGGAATTTGTAAGACTATACATATTAATTTGTATACTTTTGAGCTATTAATAATTAATAAACTTGATTAATAAATAAAAATTGATATTAGAAAATAATATAGACTAATACCAATTCTATTAATAACATTGATATAAAATCGACAAACTTACAAGTTGCAAGTTATTGCTCACTAAATCTTCACTATTAGCTCGCAAATTCTCTAATCGTTGAACACGTTAAAGTATAACAACTCATCATATATGTGCTATTTTTTATAAATCGAAACACATAATCTCGTAAAACTTTTGTAAAATAAATAGAAATTATTGTAACTGATTTTTATTTTTTTTAAATAAGTAAATAAATTCAAGATAAAAAATTGAAACACATAATCGCGTAAAACTTTTGTAAAATAAATAGAAATTATTGTAAATGAATTGTTTTTTTCAAAAAATAAATAAATTCAAGAATACTTTAATTCTTACGAAGATATAATTTAATTTGTTCATAACTCGTCGAACAACTTCGACTAATCATGCCTTTCTCGGACAAGTATCAAAGGGATCTTTTAATAGGCTCTACCTTATCCAAGTAAGAAAAAAATAACATCTTTAATTTTAATTTACAAAAGAACAGCTCTACCTTATCCAAGTAAGAAAATAATATCTTTTATTTTATTTTATGAAAGAACAACACAATATACGTTGTTAAATATGATGAAGACCACAAGCCTATACTAATAAGGGGATGTTTGGTAGGGTATATTAACAAGTGTAGATTAATTAATATTGGCCAAACAGTATAAAACTAATGTTTGGTAGGATGTATAAGTAAGCCCGAAGGCCCGCGTTTATTTCCCAGCCCGCACTTATTTTTTCGCATGCCACTGTTCCTCTTCAGTGTATTAATCGGGCCAATGTGATGGTTTTAATTATTGTTGATTGAACAGTAACCTCACTCCCCTCTCTCTCTTCTTCTCACCCTCGTTCGATTTTCTCCCCCCCCTGCCTGTGTTTCCCCCCACCCCCTCTTTCTCCCTAACCTGTATCTCCCCCCCTCTCTTCCTCTTATCTTCACCGCCACCGTCTCCGGTGCCTCTCCGCCACTGTCGGGATCGCCTCGCGCCTCGCGGTCCCTCCGCCTTCTCTGTGCCCTCGCCCCCTCTGCCTTCCCGGTCCCTAGGACCTCTGAGCCACCGCCGCCATCTCTCTCTTCCTCCCCTCTTTGCGCCACCGCCACCCTGCACCTCTCTTCCAAGTCGCGGTCTTCTTCTCTCCCCCCCTCTCTCTTTCTCCGCCTCACCGCCGCCCTCGTGTGTGTTCGATTTGAAGGCTCTCTTCCTCCGCCTCGCCGCCGCCCTCGCCCTCGCCCTGTGTGTGTGTCTGAAGATCTGGGTGTGTTGTGTGTCCCGGCGGCGGAAAGCGTTAGAGAGGGGGAGAGAGGAGAGATTGGCGGCGGCTTTCTGTCCGTGAAGTGGGGGTAGGGTAGGGTGGGTTGGGGTGGGGTGGGTGAAACCCTAATCAACATCTTAATTAATTAATTAATTAATCAATTAATTAAATTTCATTACCAAATCATTAATTAAACAGGCTTAAATTAATATAAAATAATTATAATTATCTTTAATTTTTTTTTAAAAATGAGATAAATATATAATCTATCAAATTATCTAATCTACCAAACACTTTATTAAAATTATCTTGTTTTTAATATCATCTATCAAACAACAATATAAAATCCAATACTAATTTATCTTGATTTTTATCTATTGGGCCCATACTTATTTAATCTTGGTTTTAGTCTTGGTTTTAATCTAGCAATCCTACCAAACGAGCCCTAAGTATACTCCATGATAATATAATTCTAGTCCAAGTCAGCTTCATCCTGTCAACTCCAAAATATCATAATTTATCAGTAAAATATCTTAACCTAATGGCATTTAGCTCAAGAATAATAAGAACCTCCTTCGCCCAAACTAACGTAGGAACAGATGGAAACACCATAAACATAAAATTAATATCTATTTATTACAAACTAACATGTTTTGTCATTGAACATACATACTTTTCCCCATAAAAGTTAGCAGAACACTAAAGTGTGAACCGTTAATTGAGAGTTAATAAAAGAATAATTCTTCATAATTACATACCTGTTCATCATGAGAAAATTTACAGCTATCTCCACGGTTACATTCTCCTTTCTGGAAAGCTCGACAAACACCTCGTTCCTCCCTCTTCTGCTGCCTTGTTTCCTCATCCTCTTCCTCTAACTTTTTGTATTTAGTCACGTGATCAACCCTAATAGTCCGGCCCAAAATTTGAGCACCATTTAAATTGTCTGCACATTTACCCAAAAATAAATACAGAAGAGATAGAAACATATGATTCTAAGATTACATCTTCAGAAACATAAAATTGAACTATGAGGTAAATTGACTGACCAACAGCAACATTTGTGCTTCTTTGATCCTCATAGGCAACAAAAGCAAACCCTTTGGACTTTCCAGTAGCTTTGTCTCTGACTAGATTAACATCCACAATCTCCCCATACCTACATAGGAATTGAGCAAACAAATCAGATCCTATCAACAGAACAACATACAAAGAGAAACTGTGCATATGCACACGCAAGGGACTAAAAAGAAACAAACTTACTGTGCAAAGATAGCTAGGAGATCGCCTTCAGTTAAGTCAAAAGGGATGCCACCAACATAAACATAAGCAGAATCTTTGTATTTAGCATGCCATGAAGCATCTTCTGATATTCCTAGAGTTGCCTCCCTTTTGTTTATATTTTGAATACGCTTCACCAATGTCAAGGGATTCATGGAAGTATATGTTCCCTGCAAAGCAAGAACTGGAAAACGAAAACTCAGTATAATAGACTAAGTTCTCTACACACAGACACACAAAGACTCCGCTACGATCAGGGCAGAAGACAAAATAAAATCCATAATCGTATATTAAAACACATTGTGAGTGAAGCGTCTAATTGCAAAGAGAAATCAGCGATGACAAAGGAAAACCCAGAAAATACACCTTTTTGAACTCAAGGTAGATATATAACTATTACGAATCCCTACTCTACGAAAACCCAGAAAATACACCTTCTTTAACTCAAGGTAGAAAATTTAATATTACGAATCCCTCCTCTTCGTCTTCTGTTTGTGGGTTCAATCATGAAAGATAAAATTATTTACTATATCAAATAAAAAAATGTATGCTCTTCATAAATTAATTAATACTTGTAAGAACGCATTTACCTCAGATAATCTGAATCAACAACGTATGCGCAGCTTCAGTCGCCGAGCGAGCTATATCTTCTTAGATTTAAGTAAAGCGTCGGTGAATTTAGGATAAGTTTTTAGAGCAATCGGATGTATATTCGGAATTCACAGAATTATGAAGTTGCGAGATTGAGGCTATTACGGAATTGAGTATTTTGATTAAAATTGAAATTTTCAATTCCAAATTCATTATTTGATAATATAAAAATATTTGAATTTAGAATTAAATTTTAATTTTAAATTCATTCAATTTCACAATTTGAGTTCTATAGTTAAATTAAAGATTTGGAAATTCAAATAAATATAAAATTGAGTCTCTATCGAACATACACACAACACAAACTGCACACAAACGCATACTACACACAATACATATACTGCACACAATACACACATTACAGACACCTAGTACACATACTGTGCGTATACACACACTGCACACAACACACCCACAACAAACGCACACCACACAAGACAAAATCGCAAACAATACACACACTGTGCCTAATACACACACTACACGCAATACACAAAGTGCACACACAAAAACACACGCAACACACACGGCACACAAAATTACACACACAATAAACACACATCTCATACGACAACATCGTACACAATACACACACTGCACGGACACACAATACACATAACAAACACACAATACACATAACACACACACACACATAACATATACACTTACACACACAATTCAAAATATATAGAAAGATAATATAGAATTACATAATGTATATAAATAAAAAAAATTATTCAATCAAAAGTTATTTTCAAATCTTGTTTAATTTTCTACTTACCAAAGGATTTAGAATTGAATTAGAAAATCATAACTTCAAATTCAATTTCATATAATTGTAATTCCAAATCAATTCCAAATTTATTTTACCAAACACATCCTTAGGGTTTTTAAGGGCGCAAATGGTGTTGATTTCGTTTACATGTTGTATTTTTCTTATGCTAAATATTTAAATATTCTCATGTTAAATATTTAATTTATCTCAAACTACCACTTATTTTTTGATAACCAAATTAAAATATCTCCAAAATGTTTAGTGTACAAAAGCTGAGTTGGTCCTCGCAAATTTGACGTGGGAATATTATGTGTAAAAACGAATTTTCTTGATGCTATGTATTCTCAATTTTTCAATATTTTCTTTTTAAATTATGAGCCTCAAAACTATATCATTTTGAACTTATATGAGAATTTATCTTTACACATATATGTCTGCATCAAGCCACATCGAGTGCACAACAATCCCATTCAACTTTTAGGTACCGAAAACTTTATTCGATGATATATGCCATGTAATTTGTGTATAAATAGGTCACGGTTGATAATTGAGGATATAAATGGGAAAAAGTGATAATTCAAAGTATATTTCAAACTTCCATTTTTTTCAATCTTATAATGATTCACGAGATATATGATTTGATCAATTACATACGAGGAACTACACAGGGAATGATTGATATTTACACGAGAAAAGTTGGGGAATTTATGAATTAAGGCACTTACTATTTTCAGAAAAATCTCAAAGTTGTTGGCTTTGTCGATCTGTGATTATATATGCTGAAGAAGCTCCATATGAATGTTCTAAATAATAAGGGTGTGTTTGATAGTAGAGATAAGCTCAAAATTAGATTATTAATTATAACTAAACAGTGTTATAATTAATAATCTAATCTTGAGTTTATCTCTACTATCAAACACACCCTAAGCATCGATTCAGAAAACAGAAATACAATAACTAAATGCCAACACTAATCATTCATTTCAACAGCCACTTCAAGCAAAATGCTTTAGCATTCTTCTCCACTCACACCCTGCTACTTCAATAGTAAGAGGCTGATACTTTCTACTTTCATTTTGGCATAATCTCACACAAAATCAACAAAAAGGGCACGGCAGGTGGCTTCTTTCCTCCCAAAATCTCAAAATCATAAGCAATATTTACCCATATGAGTCAAGATCCTGCTGAGCAGAGCTTCCTTCTTGCCAGCAACCGGCAGGTTGTGTACATTCAGGTAGTACTTAAGTTCTGACACTGTCAACTCCTTCAACTGCGGAAAGTAGAAACAACTTAAATCTCCATTTCCTAATGGATGAATATAAGATGCAAAACATTTTAGGAACAAGAATATAAACCTGTCCATTCTCTGCAAGCTTAGGCCAGTCATAGTTTGCATACTCCTTAGTTGCATTATCAGCAATTGCTTTCCTTTTATTGGAGGCTTCACTTCTTTTTTGACTGCCCATTGTGTCATCCTCCTGTTCGAAGTTTTCTCCATACACACAAATCTTGAGCTCTTCTAATGCTTTAACAACCCCCGGTCTTCCAAAAGAATAAACAAGCCAAAATTAAGTACACATTTAAATAAAAAGCACAGAGCAAGATTGGTGGAGAAGAATACAAATGGTGCAGCTTATGACAGTATCAAATCCAATTACCTGGCCAAGCCTTCTTCATCGGGAAGCGTTTCATCCTTGACATCAGGCATTTCATCTTCATCCAGAGCTAGAGCCTGTAATACTGCATAGTGTTTCTGCAAGGCTGTAAGGAATTAGAATATTGTTGCCACTAGTAGACTACAGATGGTTCAACCTTGAAAATTGCATTACTAATTGCAGAATTGAATTTCAATATGTCATTTCAGGATCTCAAGCAGCCATTGATGCTGCTTGGTTCTTAAATGGCAACCCCTCCCAAAACATGGGTCTATTTGCACTGCAGTTTCAGGATTGAGTCTAATTCTTATCTATGTTTCTTCACTTAGATTCTCTTCTCCAATGTGTTACATGCCCTAAACAATTATAAACATGGCTAATATATGTTGCGTGCATACCAGATAGGCATACATGTCCACCTTGATGTTAATGACTTCAAAACTTCTCTAGTTACAAATTTCCTTCATGATTATAAGAGCTATCAAATAGTCAAAATTTCTTAAGGTGAATCATCCATCAGACGTCTTATACTGCAGGAAACAAAATCAAGGTTAGTCTTTTGTTAAGTTTGGATGGCTATCAAGTCAATAAGCAAATTTCTTCTGCTTTATTTACATTAATTCTACATATATTTGTCATTATTCCCATCTGACAACTCACCAAGTGCCTCAGATATTGATGTAGGCGTGCCAAATAGATCATCTTTAAACAACAAGTAATCTGATACCATTGAAATATAACTAACTAAATCATGAAAATAACCGTAAATATATTGTCCTTCCAAAGTATTGATTCTCCATTACTCTGGACAACTGGCACCAAATATAATAATGCACATGCATAAAACTGAGGTTACCCGGGTTCGCAAATTGGCAAACTGAAAAGTTTTTCAGGTCAATGCGCTTCAGCAACGAAGAGGCATACTTTATTTGGTCTTCAGATGCTCGTGGTGCCAAGTTTGTATCAGTGTGAAACTGCAGACCAACCATATTGTCAGTCAATGCTAATTCTCTCATCAAGAAAGTGAACAAAAGTACTATTCCCTCTTCAATTGGTCTGATGTCATCAGAGTATGGAAGATATATCATATGCATCCCAGGTGGCTCAATCTGACCACTGGGACTCATTATCTCATCCTGGAGAGAATTATAAAGGAAATTGTAAATATTCAGATTTTGGAATTGTGGGATGAAACTAGCAACCATCAGACAGTCATAATGCTAAACAGTTATTGAGCTACTCCTTTTAGTCTTGGCATCATTGATAAATTACTTTTGAATGGCACTTCGACCCACCAGATCCAAACTGAGGATTAATTCAATAACTGAGAACTTAGAGACAGGAAACAAGGCAATTTCGGCCTCATAAAAATCGAACGCATCGCTAATGAAAATGATTGACAGCCTCCATATTAAAGTAAGTAAGGATGTTATAGGTATTATCGAATTAGTACAAATACACACTTTTATGTGAATAATGGATAATGGATAATTATAGTATATAAATAGGCAAACCAAATTTTGTAAAAAAAGGCTCTTTTGTAATAGCTAAAGATGTAATTTCAGAGTTCTATAATAAGCCAAAATAGCATCTCGGATGTGAAAAATATATTTCAGTTGTAGTTGATCTTCAACTATATAAAGCTAAGCTCAAATAACTGAACATATTACTTCATTATGGTAAATAACTTCTTACTTGTGCAATTAATGCAACCATTTGCGGATGTGTGGAACTCCCATAAAATGCAACAGCAAATCTGCAAGTGAAAAATGTCGAATTTTATAAAATAAAAATAACAATTAACAAGGGCAAGATCTTTAGAGGAAACCAACATCCAACAACGCCTGCTGAAACCTGTGATAGCTACACTTGTTACCTCAAAGCGGTCAAAACAGATGGCCTAAAGAAAGCGAATTAAGGCCCCAAAGGTGGCTCGAGGTTTAGTCAAATATACTCACCGTTTTAGCCGCAACATGGATCTATGGAGAGCAATGAAAATACAAGTACTTCCAACCACTTCCTACACCAAACCAAAAATAGAGAAAAATCAGAACAAATGCTGCAATTCATGTAAAGTGAACCAAGAAAGTGATGCTAAATCGGAAGAAGAATAAGTGGCTTTGAGCATTTTAAGAAGACTAGTAGGATAGAACGTGCAACGCACGTAAAATTATTTGATTTAAATAAATATTATATATATATATATATATATATTACAAGTAAAAATAGATAATCTTGTCACAATTTTAAAGAAGTATGGATACAAAGGGTTCTTATGTATACTCCCTTCATCCCTAAACAATAATCCCCTTTTGCCATTGATACGTCCACAAAACATTAGTCCCTTTCCATTTATAGAAACTATCCTCACAACATATTGCCCCCCATATATCAACTTATTCACTCTTTCTACCATTACTAACACTTCTCTACTTCTCTTAATCACTACTTACGCTTCTCTAGGTGGACCATTTCTCTACCACAATACACTCAACAACTTTTATTTAAACACGTGTCGCACTTGTCTGGCACTTCTCTGGACCTATTGTTTAGGGACGAATGTAGTATTAATTTACTAAACTATCGTTTAAAATTGTAAGAAATATTAATCATAATTTGTAAGACTACAAATTTTTTTTTAGTACTACTCCCTTTGTCCCATTAAAAGTGACGTATTTCTTTTAGGCGCGTGGATTACAAAAGTTGTGTTTTATGTGTAAAGTAATATGGTCCACTAATTTTGATACTTTTTTGTGTGTAAAAAGCTTTCATTTTTGGAATAAGCCACTTATAATAGGATAGACCAAAATGGATCACTTTTAATGGGACAAAGAGAGTAATAGATAAATATTATATACCATGATAGATTATTGCCCTTGGATATAATAGACAAATTAAATTTTGTAAGACAGGGCTCTTTTATAATAGGTATAGATTGATTAGCTAGGCTTTAGGTAAAAGCAACATGCTAACTTGCAAACTTCCTTGATTGAACTCGAGAATTAATCAAACCAATTCATAAAGCATATCATAGAACAAGATTTTACATAATCAAGACAAGGATAATTATAAAGCAATAAGAATATAGTAACCTCATCACTAGGAAAAACAAAGGTAGATGGTATCAAATTGTGGTAATCTTTTAAGCATATTAAAGGCTTGAAACCAAGGAGGCAAAGATGCCCATAGACACCCTCTTGATTTCGGAAACTTCATCAGCTGAGAACATGATATTTTCACTGGCAAACGAAAAAGTAAGTTACTGAATACAAAACCAGATGAACTTAATATATGGTTATAAGGACATATTTACAACAACTGAATCCAAGGAGCTATCAGGATTAATGCCCTGAATACAGAAGAATAATTGCTTCTAAGAAATGACAGTTTTTATGAGAACATTTCCATCTGAAAAAGGGAAAAGCACTACAGAAATCTGTAGTGATTGTTTTCATCAATAAGTCATGACAATAATTTTGATAATCAGTTTCCTATCTTTGAAGTAATGAAAATATTAAATTGGAGGAAATGCAACAGATTGAAGTTCAACAAAGATTTCCTTTTACTTAACTCTTGACATTTAAATTCAGTTCAACATATTAAGCCATCAGATCAGACTAATAAACCATCATAAATACAGAACTACATCTCTGATGAATTAAAGCTCTACTGTCAAAGCCTTAAACATAAAGGCCAGCTCAATAGAGTAGCTCACCTTTTGTACGTCTGAAAATATTTTGGGGGATCCTGCAGCAGAGCACCAGTATCTGAACAGAAGAACGATCTCTCTGCCTGCCTAATCATCAAAGTCAACATTGGTATCAGAGCTTGGGTTTAAGTAACTATGGTAACTAATACAATTATTTATTTGACATTGCAAAAGAGCTAGGAGCACAGAACTAAAACAGACCAGTACTGGTTGGACGGACAACAGCGTAAGTATTTAGTTCAATGGATTTGCCACCAGCAATGATAAAGTTAATTCTTAGAACTTTGCGCTTTCTGAACATACGCTTTCTTAGCTGATCTTTGATGTCTTCAAATCTGGTATCAGAAGACTTTGTGAAGATAAATGGAGAAAAAGAGTAAACAAGCAAGCATAATTGGAGTATCCCTTGATATCAACAATATCCATCTCCCTCTTGAATTAGCAAAGATGGAAAGGCCCTTACCACTATCTGGATATAATGCACGCGACGATAAATTGAGTAGTATCAATATATATATGAAATGACGGACCCACAGGCAATGAATCTGCTTTCTGTTGACTTAAAATAAAAGAATAATATAAAAAAAGAAGTGCAGCTAACTTACTAGACGAAGAGCATATTCTTATGATGCACTTATTACCTTTTATAATTACAAGATTTTTTGCTAGGAGGCACATAGCATAAAGCAACATTCGGAAAAAAGAAAAAGAAAAGAAAAAAAAGAAAAATACTATTACTTGATGGTAATGCTATTTGTCACAGACTTTATCTTTATTCAAACTTTAAGTATCTGAGTAATGACTTTTGAAATAATCTTTTGTAACCATGATCACCAGTGTTATCCAATTAAAAGTACAACACACACAACAGAATAAATTACATCTCACTATTCTCTCAAATTTTTACAAATAATAAAAAAAATATCAATACTTATTTTCCCCTTGGAACATTGAACAACATCAGAACATGTCAACTCAACTAGATTCATAATCAGATAAAAATAATTACCAAAAAGCTGGATCACATAAGAAAAATTACAATTATAGGCACCTTAGGCCCTGGGCAAGATTTTGTAGATCAGACAGGGGAAATTAGAAAGGAAACTGGTGGATTCAAACCTTTCAGCTGCTAAGGCCTTAAACTCAGCCACATTATTTCCCTCCAATCCCAATAAGTCCTGAACATATGAGAGGCAGATGTGCAATTACAAATATATAAACATGAACACAAATATATCAGAAGGGGGAAAAAGCTTGTGAACATGAACCCACAGCATAAAAAGTAGACACATTGAAGTCATCATCTGGTTTACTCAAGGGGAGGAGTTCAATTGAGATTCCAAGATCTTGAGCATCCTGAAAAGAACCTGATATTACTTTTTCAAGATTCTCATAATTTTCAGTACACAAGAATGTTGAAAACAGCATTATTTAAACATCAAAGTTTTCTAGCTTTAAAAAACTCAATACTCTAGAATTTTAAGTGCATGAGCATGAGTGACACATTACTTTGGCACGTTGTATTGTTGTTCTCATCAAATCCAGTTTGGTCACTCCCTTGATATTCCCAAAAGGATCATCTTCATTTGTAAATAACAAAATCCTTTTGTCAGCTGTTTTGGTAGACCTGATAGAATATATCACCAAAATTAATGAAGATAAATATCTCACAATTGAAATAAGAAAAATAATATGCTTGAAAAGTTAAAGAATTGTGTATCACTGTGATTCTCCAGATTTGATATCAAATTACTCTTGTAAGATAAGAAATAAAGCATACCCTTTCCGTAACAGTGCTTGTGCAGCCCAAAGAGCATTATAAAGAGAATTATCACGAGTACCCGGCAAGATGCCATGCTTACTGCCGATTTTTTTACTGAACGACTCTGTCTTCATAAAGAATCAGATAAAAGGGATAAGCCTCTAGACACCAAAACGAAGGATTTTCAGAGAATGAGAATTTACAGTCATTATTAAGAACAAAAAAATATTCAGGAAAAAAAAATAGGAATTTTTTTCACTATACAGTGTCAGTGAGTGTGTGTGATATGAAAACCAGATAAATATTTTTCATGGATTGGTTATTGGTAAATTATCGATCTCATGCTTGAAATTTTTTCATTTAATACATTGTTGCCAATCTAATTAATTACTGGAAATGAAGCTAAACAAAGCTAACCACAACTGACCTTGTATGCAGTCAAATTCTTTGATAAGCCTAGCTGTTGGTCGATCTAAATCCTCTCGTTCAGGAACATTAAAAACATATACACCATTCAAGTCCTGCAGATTCTTCTTTTCCCTCTATAAATCAAGCATTTAGAACTGACATGAGACAATGGTACTTCAGTAGTAAACCTAGTTTTTAAAGCAAAAGATTCAGTTCTATCAATTGACTGCAAAATGTTGTTTGGTTTTTGGGCAACTAGGTGCACGATTCTTGCTTCAAGTATAAAAAGTTATGAGGAAAATATGCAAAACTATTTCAATTATTTTTGGACTCGTTTTTGTTTTTCAACCTTTATCCCCTTCTCCATTCTTTTTTTGAAATACTGTAACGAATATAATTCTTAAAGACCCACGTTCAAAAAGGGCATCTAAAGGTGAAAACAAATCAAATCTAACCATCTTCCTCATAAAAGATGGTAAAAGTACACAAAGGCCTCAAAGCTTACAGTATTAAAGAAGCAAATAGTGACTTCATCATAAGAGCTATTGATAATTTGAGCCTTCAAGGACACCGATATGCTTCTGATAGCAACTTCAAAGTGACTAACATCTTTCTGATCTTCCTGCGTAAAGCATCAGTCATTCACCCATTAGAAGAAATACCAGAACATCATATATATACACTATTCCTATAATAACTATATCTTGCTTTGATGTGTCCATGCACAATATGGGAAATGCAGCAGGCTCAAATATATAAAAAATAAATGCCATAGCTCATCGTTTAGAATGAAATACCAGCAAACAATACATGCCTAGAAGAAATAGTACTTGTGGTTGATGTCATGAAAATTCGGATAAGATTGTATAAAGAGAAGAGAGACATAAAAGCTTGAAAATCATACATTTGCTACTAATTATCTCAACCGATACGAAATTATCTAAGAACGCTGAAGCAACAAATGCTTAACCCAAAATCATGAAGTAAAAGACGAACATATTCTCAAGTAAACACAACACAAAAGAAATTAGGTGGGTGGAAAAAAGAAAATAGAAAGCAAGAAAAAGTAACTGAAGGGCTAGTGGTGGAGAACATTTTTGGGGAAGCGTCCACCAAATACACCAAAAACTCTTTAGTGGCATCTCTCTCCTGCGCATTTTTTCAAACAAATAGTCAGCACACTAAAATTTAACATTTTCTGAAGAAAAAGGAAAACTGCTTTCTGTGATGAATATAACTTGGTAGAATTCATTTTCGGGGTCGTCGTCGTCGCCAAAAATATCTTCAGGATCGATATCCATGAAAAATTAAACCGGTAGCAGGCTGTCTAGCAGAAGACGTGCGATTCTTGCAGAAGAAGAATGAAGAACTGGTGTTTCATTTCTTCTTTTTTCCTATTTTATGGGTTTATATGGATTTGGCGCTTCAGAGTCGCGCCTCGTTTGAGTAATGTGCTTGAGAAGCTTCGGCTTTATGTTTAAGAATTTGCCACAGTCCATAAAAATTATTTTTATTTATAATAATAAATTTCACACAATTTTGAATATTTAGGGCATCCTTATCTCAATCCAAAAAAATCAGCCATAACTAGGGATGTCAATCGGGTCAGTCCTACTCGGGTTTCGGGTTAATCGGGTGCGGGTTAATCGGGTTGGAATTTTATCGGGTTAGAAATTTCCAACCCTAACCCTAAACGTTCG
>JAYDZE010183775.1:0-21459 GCA_034509125.1 Monilaria moniliformis | reverse complement strand
ATGAGCGGCACGTCACTGTCATAATCGACGTTGTCCGCTACACGTCGTCGTTTACCAGCTGAAATAAATTATACAATATAACCACCACCAACAGACATGTATACACCACAACATCATAAAAAGTAAATCAAGACATTACCCAGAATACACAAAATCATTTCAAAACATATAGCACATGAATCAATTATTTGACGCCGTAATATAAAAGCATTATAAGTATGCCATTTTAGCATTACCCTATATATATCTAATGGCATTACACAAGTCTCAGCAAGGAAGTACAAAAAAAAATCAATATACCCTGAAACAGGATATTACACGTAACATAACACAATTTACAACATCTCAATACATACAACATAGCATTAACACTGTCGTACTAAAGCATCGCAGGGGGCACAGTGAGAGCATTAAACTGGAACAGCGGACACTATATATAGTTCATCCAGTAATATCACACAACACCCCATGAAACGCATTACAACTGAAACTAAACCAGCATTATTACACTTGTTCCAACCTTTCAAAGCAAGCCGCCGGAAAACACAGAACGAACATGCAGAAAATTACTAACAGAAAATGCAGAACTTCTCAGAACATACACAAGTAAATACGGCGGAAAACCCTAGTTATGTAGCAAAGCTAAGCACAAAATGGGCATATTAATGGCACACACACACAGAAACCATAAACATGTATACCCACACAAACGGTGAAATTTGCAGCCAAACAGCAAAAAAAAACACAGACACCCAACATTAATCGGACCGACGGAAGCCAAAAGAATTAAACTTGAACTTACAGTTGGAAGAAGAGGGTCGGTGGAAGAAGGAAGTGCCGCGTCTGTCCATCAATGTGTCTATAGGTTGCAGCACGAAAGAAGCTAAAGTTATCTCCTGGTCGCCGGCGGTTAGTGGATAGTAGTAGTAGAAGTGCCGCGACTAATCGTCCAAAATCGCCGGAGGGATCAGTCCAAGAGTCTATCAAACAATGCTGAAGAAATGGTATATTTTGCACAGATTTGACTTCGATTACGTGCTGTGAATCGTTGTGTAGATACGATATAGATTATGGCCGAAATTAGCAGTAGTTACCATCATTAACTACCGCCCTCATTTCCCTCGCAAACTAAAATGCCCCTGTAATGCTATACTCGTCGCTGTATAATGTTGTCACGTATAACACAATCCGGACCATCCATTGATGTAATCCAATGGTCGAGATTTGGTCTTAGTTCAACCATATAGGGCTGTTCTTAGTCTAACATGACCCTATATATATATATATTCGCCTAATGGGATTTGAATTCAAATATTGCATTCATCTAGTTAAGAAATGCATCCATTGTAAATCTTTGTGATTAAAAAATTGAAAATGATTCTCATTTCTCATTAATATTTATTATTCTCATTCTCGCTCCCATTCCCACTGGATCTCTCTCTTTCTCTCTCTCTCTCACACACACACACACAAATACATACACATATATATTGCGAAACTTTTGTGCACTTCACCACATATATGCGATTGGATCCCATTCTCAGGTCAACCCAACCTGTTCCTGACTAAGAAGATAAATATTAATTGAATCGATTTTTCTCATTCTTATACCCTCTTTACACCTTCTTCTCGACCAAACCATGAATTCCTCTGATGCGCCCTGTGTTTCTACCCGCGGCTCCATCTTCGGTCGCTTATTCGCCTCCGGCCGCCTTTTCTCTGCCCAACCATCGTCGTTGCCCCAGACCGCTTCTCTCGTGCGATAGCTGAACTTTGCTGACGTTGTTCATACGGAGAGGAGTCTTTGAAAAGGTTTAGTCGATTGTTGCTTCTCAACACATGCATCTTCTTGTGGTGTTCTTATTCATACTAGAATATTGATATTGGGAGCCTTTAGTTTGGTTAAATTAAATTGACCAGAAACATTGTTTGTAAACTTTTGGTGATGATTTTCACGAGGGTTTGCAATAACAATATAAGTAAATGATTCTTTTGATTCATCTTACCAATGGAGATGCAACAATTTGGTTTTCAGTGGGTAAATTGCAGACTTCAGTTACATAATGGAAAATTTTGATTTGGATGGATTTATTATATTAACTATAATATTTATGATAGTGTATCTTGGAAAACTTGATTAATTATAGATGTTGTTTTTTTGAGAAAAATCTACCCATTGAGTTAAGCTATTTGTTTATAATAGTCTCGAACGAGTAATTAATGATGTATGGAGGAAAAATACACCAGCTAAAACTTTTCATTATTTTTTGTTTATAAGTATAAGCCTGGACAACTAGGTTTACCGCTGAGTCCGTATGTTTACTATAAGCAAGCAAAGGCGGCTAACTTATAACTTGTACAAGTTGTTAGGTTATTGAGAGAGATTGACATTTAGCTAACTTATAAACAGTTGACTCCTTATCAGTTGTACAGATAGACATCTCAGTGCAGAATATGGGTTTAGCTAATCGTTTGTTATGAAAACCTTTACTTATTAGATGCTTAGTTGATATTAATGACAACTAGTTGTATGAAATAGCTGGTTGTATGCGTGATATGCTTGTTGTGTTCGTGAGTTGTATGTGATGACAATTCAATAATAGTCAATGTAAATTGCAGAACCCATCCATTAATTGGGATCATCTTACTTCTCTAATCAAAACACCTAACTTCCTACTTGATTGGCTATTGCTGTTAGCCGGCAAGAATTTAACCTTTTTTTTCCCATGGACACATTGACCGTGACCGAATGTTTCATTGCTTTTAGACGATGTGTTTTCTATTTCTAATACTTAACTCATACAATCTGGGTGAGGGGTAAAATTTGAAGATTGTTCCAACTATGTGAGCAAACCATTACAATGAAGACCAATGTTAAGGTTCAATTTGCTCGCTCTAAGCTTAGGAGGTATACAGAGTAGGCTTAGATATAAATGAATTCATGTGCGAACTCAAGTTTGAGCTTGATGAACATGTGAACGTTGGTTCCATCTGGTTACTGCATTGCTTGAGAGTTTGAGTTCTATGAGCACTTAGATGTTATAGCTCGCAATGATTCGGTAACCTTCAAAGATTGATGATCTTTTTCTATTTATAGGCCCAGAAATAATGTTGTTGGAGGAGCATTAATCAGACCCGTGACAATGTTTTTCTTATCATTTGATTTTTGTAGGTTATTGTTGACTTGTCGCTTTCGTCGTCTACAATCTTGTACGAGAATCTCTACAATATCGGATTTGGTCCACAAAGATGTTAGAGTACGAACGATCTCATTTGTAGCCAGCAAAGTTAACGAGGTTGATGCTAGCTCGTTGAACCTTGATGGTTAGAAGTTAGCTTTCTCTGATCTGGCTGTTCAAGGACATAGTTGTGTATCTTTATAGCTATGTCATGCTAATTGGCTACTTCTTACAGCTAATATCCTATCAGTTGTCTTTATGCTTGATATGTTCCTACAACTGATATCCGAGCTGATATCCTAACCAAAGCCGCCAGCTTCAAAAACTTTACAGACATTTTGGGCAGTTAAGTATTGGGAATCCCGTTACTAAATTTGAGGGGGAATGTTGGAAAGATTGAGAAAATAACTGTGATTAAGGGAAGAGATCAATCAAGAGTTTGTAATAGAATAGGTGATTTTATTTCCTTATTTGTTGTTTCCTTACATAGTGTAGAATACACCTATAAGAGGTGATGTAACTCTTCACAAAGAGTATCATAGTGAATGTGAATGTATTATTTGATTTTCTAAAAAAATGATTTATATTCAAGAAAAGTCTCATTTGTAAATAAAAAAATTTAAAATCTTTTTTTTTAGCTAAAGAATGGTCTTATTTGACTTTCCGAAAGATACTTTTTGCACTACAAAAAAGCAGGTTTTACCGACCACACGTTAGGGAGCACCAAGATTGCTCGCAAATGTCCGAGTACACGCCGAGCACACATCTTACATGTCCGAGCACTTTCTGAGCATATATGTCTGGGTCGGCATATGCACATTTATTTGTCTTTTACCGAGCACATAGGTGTTCGGTAAATTTACGAGCACTTACGTGCTCGATAATTGGCGCCGTTTCTGAGCACTGTACGAGCACCCCTCGTACATAGTATCCCTATTAAAAATCTACGAGTACTATCGAGCACATTTGGTACTCGGTGACGATTCCCGAGCACTGGCGGTGCTCAGTGAAGATGTCCGAGCACTGGCTGTGCTTGGAAACTATCGGCGAGTGGTATGGAGTTGTACCAAGTACCATTGTAGTCTTGTTCTGGAGGCCAGTCCAGCGGAGTCGATCCTGACTTTGTTGATGAGCTAGTGGACCGTCGAGTGGAGGAAATTCGGAGACAGTTCGAGTCTCAGAACCTGACTATGATGCAGAAAATGGAAGAAATGGAAACGCGCACCAGGAGGAGAGGGAAGCCAACCAGAAGGAGAGAGAAGAGCAGGAGGCCTGCCATCGGGAAGAGAGGGCAAAGCAGGATAAGCAAGCCCGGGCGTTGGGTGCCCAGGTCGCTCAAATGTTTGAGCTAATGCAGCAGAATACCCAAAGAGACATAACACGTTTAAAGAAAAAAAATGACTCTATCGACAAAATTAATTAGGAAGATATAGATTATTTTGGTGAGATTGTAAGTAAATTTCAATTTATTAAACTTTGAATTTAATTTCATCTGAAGTATTAGTTTAATTATTAATTTCGTATAGATTTATAAATAATTTAAAAATTATAAATAATCAAAATAAAATGTGCAAACAATAAAAAAAAAATCTGACGTATTTCCGAGCACAACAAGTGCTCGACAGTTATTCTATTTAAAAATAGGTAATTAATACATTTACGAGCACAAACGTGCTCGATACAAATTAAATTTAAAAAATCTGACAAACGGTGCTCGGTAACGAATCTCCACTGGTCGTTTATTTTTCCGAGGAAGATGGCGTGCTCAGAAGCTGCTCCGTGTTTGTCGTTTGCACATGGTCGTTACAGTTTTCGAGCACCGGTTTCCGCTCGGTAATTGTTATGAATACCGAGCACGCGAAATCTAGCGATGAGTTGAGTACCGAGCATGTCCAATGTTCGGTATGTGCTCGGGAATAGGATGCTACCGAGCAATTTTCCCTCTATACCGACTACCTCGGTGCTCGAAAAACAACGACTTTTTTATAGTGTTGTGTTTATACAAAATATCATTTACGAAGAATTTTTTTATGCTTTTAAGAAAAGTTTTATTTACATTAGAAGTCTCATTTAGAATAAAAATCTTAAAGTCATATTTGCTGTCAAAAAAATCTTATTTATTTTTAAGAAAAATGTTATTTGATTTTATGAAAAATACTTACATTTAATTAAAATTTCATTTATAAATTGTAAAAGTGTAATTTAATTTTTAAAAAGTCTCATTTATGAATAAAAAATCTTAAAGTCTTATTTTTTTATAAGAAAATAATTATTTGATTTTATAAAAAGTCTTACTAATGTTTAACTACAATCTTATATTTAATCGTGAAAGTTCTATTTGTTCTAAAAAAAGTTTATCTAAATTTATGAAAAATATTATTTACGTTTTAACGTACTCTCATTTACTAATAAAAAATCTTAAAAATGTTATTTGAGTTCAAGAAAATATTTATTAAATTTTTTATTTATGTTTAAGTAAAATTTCGTTTATGAAGAAAAACTAAATCTTGAAATCAAGTGTTATTTGCTTTTAAAAAATCTCATTTGATTTTATGATTTTTTTATATTTAAATAAAATTTTATTTGTGAATAAAAGAAAAATAAATGTAAAAAAGAAAGCAAAGAAAAGGAAAAGGAAAAAAAAAAAAAAAAAAAGGTATTCGAGCCCACGATAATTTGGGTGGAAGCCATAGCCAATTCTACTAGTGTCAATTTTATCATACAAACCATATATCATATAATGAATGTGGACAGGGTAAAGCTCAAACAACATACATATGGTGGGTGTTGATCCAAAGCCACGTCCATATATATATTAAAATTAAAAATATAAAATTAGTTCGGTCTAATCAGCCTACCAATTTTAAAGTTAGACCAAATTACTTTTTACATTTTGTGACATAGGACCTAGCTTTGTGCTTTTGCTTTGTTGTTGGTTTTTATCTTCTATTTCATTCAATCATTTTGTTTAGTATATGTTTCAATATTATTAGTTTAATTAGTATGACATAACATTTATTAAAAAGCATCCGAGGTTATAATCAAGAATCATCAAATTCGAACTCACAACATGTCAATATATAGGAGGATTGAAGTTTTATTTAAATGTGAAAAGAACAAACATAATCATTATCTTAGGACCATTAAACCACTATAACAACTAAACTAATATCCCATCACTAAAGCACATTAGTTCATAAAAGAATATCAAATTAGACTATAGTATTATTTTTATATTGAGAAAAACATATTGCTACTATTGAGGTGCCCATTAGATACATTATACTATGTCTATATGCAATAATCTGCAAATCAAATAAAAAAAGTAAATTGGAATTAAAATTTTATATATAACATGCTCAACTTTAATAATATTTATGGAATTCAAATTTTAAGACCTTCAACTTCAAGACGATAGTCTCGAGATTGACCTTAATAGAGTATATAAAGCATAATTTGATCAATTTTAGGGATTAATTCTACTAGTAAAGTGAAAAGTTGAATTCCATAGATTTTTCCATTGGGCACGTGGACCAATGTAAGGCAAATAAAATACATTAGAGAGAAAAGAAAGTAGATAGTGATTTAGTGTTGGGTGTGGCCCCGATTCGAACTGCCGTCCGTGAGGTGAGGAGCCCTCTTGGATATCTGATATCTCCAGCATTATTAACTACCTTTCCGTTATTTATTTATTTATTTATTTATTTCAATGATAGGTCATCGTGTTGTGTGGGTACCTTTCAGCAAAAAAGATGCAAATTCAATTCTGATCACTGAATTACAAATTCCAATTAATATTCTATATTCGATTTAGTAGAATAATAATGTGTTCCATGCTTAAGAATAATAATAATTTTTAATACGAACATACGTTTTCATTTGCACAGAAGAGTACAAACAAGGCAATACCTTAGAATGGATGAGATGTATAGATTAAAGTTTCGGACGTTAAATTTAAAAGTCAATATTATTTTAGTTGCTGGTTTAATATGAGTATTAGGATAAACATTATCCACTTTTTTTTGAGTGACCAAGTTTATAGAATTATTGATTATATGACAGTATTCCGTGGACTATCGTGATAATGATCTTAAATATTTAACAAAGACATATAATTATAAATCTAAGCTATATCTAAAACCTCGTAACTTTTCATTTAGTGACTAAACTTATCCTTATCCAAGAACACTCGTGTGACAAAAATTCAATACAATTATTACAGGAAACACGTTAATTGATGCTTGCACTTTTAACATAACTTAGCAATACACTTTTGCTATATGCCCATGCCCAATAAATTCATCAATAAAGGCAATATTCCTGATTTTGAACAAGCCGGACATTGCAATTTTTTTACCATTGTTTGTCGAAAAGATAGAGAAAGAGAGAACTAAAGATGTTAAGTAATAAGACGGTATTTAGATCAAAATCGAGTTACAATTATATGAATCTTGAAAATAATATAGGTTAAGGTTAATTGTAGGGATGTTAGTCCAGTACGAATCCGCTGGGCTGACTCGACTAGCCCGCTAATTTTAGAGGGTTAGGGTTGGAAATTTCTAGCCCGATCCCGATTAGCCCGCACCCGATTAGCCCGTAATCCGATTAGCTCATAACCCGGAACAAGTTCACTATAACCGATATTATGAAACATGCTTTGAAATTTAACGAAACACAATTGTGTTTCATTTTAATTTTATAACTCTTAAGTTTGTTTTTTTATCATGTCAAGATCTATAATAACATATTCTTAAGTTAAATCATTCAATAACAAAAGATTTATCAAACAACATTCTTATTTGATGTCTTTTTTTTAGTTTTTACTCTAATAGTATTAATCGTATTTGAGTTTAAGTATATATTCTAAAATTCTCTCAATTAAATTTTTACATTCATTAAACATTAGAGAAATCATGCATCGCATTTTTGAGAACTTGCTAGGATGATTTGTGATGTGCTTAACATTCTTATAGCAAATGACATTATAAGAATCTTCCTTTCGTATTACAGCACACATTTGGAACAAATATACCAAAAAATGCAATTGTTCTTCTTTGCACACGTAATTAGTTGCATAGATATTTTGATGGTAAGATTTTATTTTTGTAATAAAATTATAAATGATCAAATTATATTATATTTTAATATTATAATTTTTTAATAGATAGTGAAAAGTTTGAAAACTATAAATTCGAAGTGGATTATCAAGTTGGAGCCTCAAAGATTATAAGTGTAGAAGAACAATGTTATTCAAGTGTTTAGAGTTTGGATTTATTTTTGAGACTCTTTGATACTATGATGCAAAATTATTTTTGAATAATTTATCGTTAATTTTATGTTATGTAATCTTTGACCTTTTTTAGAATGTTATAAATTTCGAATTTTATGTTTGTTATATAATTTATATATTTATTTTTTGTATACGTTATATATTATAAATATAGAACTGTTAAGAAAAAAATATATAGATTAATTTTTGTTGTTTGTTTTTAGCCCGATTAACCCGTTGTGTTAGCCTAAAATCCAGACATTTTATGGTTGAAAATTTCTAACTCGATAAAATTCCAAATCAATTAGCCCGCACTGTAACCCGGATAAGACTAACCCAAAATTCGATGAACTAATACGATTGATATCCCTATTTAATTGCTTTAAAATTACAAATTTAGATCATTTTGCAGATATAACGAGACGCTATGAGAGTTTCAGCAACATACTGCAAGTTGACTTGGGTATATAATTGGTGGTACAAGTTTCCCAAATATATTCAATTACCAAGTAGTACGTGTCAGTATATGTTATAAACTAGTCTATATATCGCGTAAAAATATAATCTTTATATTTCTAAATAGTATATAAGTTTAATTTCCAGCTAGTTATTCTAATATTCTAAAGAAGAAAAAATCTAAAATTTGGGTGGCGGCCTAAGTGGAAGGACTTTTCAAATTAATAGGGAGAAACATGTCGTTTTGTCTATCTATTATTTACAAGATAATTTAATAAAACTGCTTCAAATTCATTTTATTATGTATGAATATTATATATTTTAGTTATCATTCGACGTCCAATATAAATATATGATTTTATCAGATGCCATGTGGCCTAAATCGCTTGTTGCATTGAATGTCAAAAAATATCTATAATCATTTCGATATGTATTTAGATATTTTGGTTGAAATATACTTCGTATTTCGATTTAATTTTCCTTTTATTATGACACTTGTTTAAATATATTGTATTAATAAATGGGAAAGAGTGAAGATTCTAAATGAGTGGTAGCGTCGTGTGTGTAACTTTGCAACAACATATGGCAGCATGAAAAATTAAAATGGTGGCGCACTTGCGACAATATTTTATTTAATAATATCTCTTATTTTTAATAACCGCAACGACACAGTCACACAAAAACTCATAATACTATAAATTTATATCCTATATCTGGTTATTGACAACTTGACTAAAATTATACCCACTTAAAATTTAAAAAATACAAACAAATATATAACATACACAACGATTCTCTCCTCTGACAGTCTCTCTCCCTCTGTCTCTCTCCGTTATATATACAATACATAGTGGGTTAGGAACTTAGGACTGATTATCATAATTCGTTGAGTTAATCGTCACCATACATACATACTTTCCAAGATTACAAAAAACAATCAAGAAAATCCTTCTGTTTTTCCTCGTAAAAAAAGAAGGAAAAATTCAGTCTCCTTTTCTCGATTCTTGAAATTCTCCCTCGGCAGTTTCCGGTTCATCCTTCATCAATCATTTACACAGATACGCATTTATTTTGAAAATTCGGACATTGTTTGTGTAAATGGGGAGGAAGAACAGAGCCTTAAACAACGGGAGATTGTCAAGAATCGGCAGCTACGCCATAGCTTCATCGATTAAGGACCCCTCTTGTATTTCCTGCACGACCTTCAACATCCTCGCGCCTATCTACAAAAGACTCAATCACGAGGTGAGAATTCGAGAAAAGGGCTTGATTTTTGTTGCCAAATGATGTGGATTTTGGTAAAAATATGCTTTCTTGATTATGTTTTGTTTGGGAAAGAACTATTGCTTTACTAAGGTTGCTGTTTTTTTTTTTTTCCTTTTTATTTTGCATTGATTGGTTTATTGCTGTGTGTTTTGAGAAAAGGGCTTCATTTTTGTTGCCAAATTATGTAGATTCTAGGAAAAAGTTGCTTTACTAAGGTTGTTGTGTTTTAGCAGCAATTGCTATGTTGCTGTGTATTTTGGTTGGTTTTGTTTGTAAAACCCTTTTTTGTTTATGTTGTTTGAAATGTGGATTGGCAGGACCCCAGCTTCAGAGAAAGTGATGTTAGAGATTATTGGATGGATAGAAATCAAAGGATTTTGAATTGGTTATTGTGTGAGAGATCTTCCATAATCTGTCTTCAGGTTTTGCTCTTTTTTCCTTTGTTTGGTTCAATTTTAGCATCTGTTTTTCTTTTATTTCTTGTTCAAAAAATGTTAATTTGATCATGTCTGTTGCAGGAATTCTGGGTTGGGAATGAGGAGTTAGTGAGCATCTACGATAAGAGGCTTGGTGAGGCTGGTTACCTCAATTTCAAGCTTGCTAGGACAAATAATCGCGGAGATGGTACTATTTTCGATCCCTTTTTGTGGTTATAAACGTTGTGATGTAGTGTTTCTAGCCTCTTCTATTATGGATGTGTTTGATCAAAGTAGAAGCATGGTGGAATTCTTGGATATCGCTTTCTTGTTTTTCTAGATATGTCGAATTTGGCCATCTCTTTGCATAATGGGATTTTATTCGTTCTTGTTATGTCGAGGATTTTCCTTTTGGCGATCTATGTGTAGCTAATGCATCTGTTTTTGCAGATGTGTTTGGGATTTTGGTAGGGATAGAACAGGAACAAAATGTGGATCACAAGGTAGTGGACGTTGTTGGCACGCCTTTTATATACACATCTTGCTAGAAGAATCATTTAGGAAGCAATTTATAACTTCGTGTGATTCATCATGGATGAATGGATTTTCAAAACTTTTTATTTTTTAAGTAAAAATCAGCCGGATTCAATAATAGGCGTTGTACAAATCTTTTTAGTTTTTGCAGTTTATGTATACATGCTCATATTGTATTCTACTTTGAGTTATAAGATATTAAGATGCAGATTTTATGTCCTAGTCCTATATGAAGTTATGCTTTCTTTGAATTTTACAGGTCTGCTGACCGCCGTGCATAAGGACTATTTTAGGGTCATCAACCACCGGGAGCTGCTTTTCAATGATTTTGGTGACCGTGTTGCTCAGTTATTGCACGTTGAGCTGAACGCGCCCTTTTCACAAAATCTGAACAGCCATGTTCATCAAGAACTTCTCATAGTGAACACACACTTATTGTTTCCACATAATTCGAGTATGTGCTTGGAGCGGTTGCGTCAGGTATGCTCAATTCTATACCATTTCTATCATGTTTTTCAGGTCAATTTCATTATTAATTTATGAGTAATGCAATGTTTTCTTGTGATAGGTCTACAAAATATTGCAATATGTGGAATCATATCAAAAGGAAAACAAACTAAAACCTTTGCCTATTTTATTATGCGGGTATATGTTCCTCTCGCTCTTGTATTTTCGCTCATTGGCACTCCAGTCTAACACGATATGAGACTCAAGAATCTTCTGTTCATTTCTTTGGGTGTAACAGTGATTGGAATGGCAGTAAGAGGGGACATATTTATAAGTTTCTCAGATCTCAGGGATTCGTGTCATCATATGATACTGCTCATCAGTATACTGATGCAGATGCGCACAAGGTAAATTACCTTTTTCTTGAAGCTCCAATTGTTTCTTGTGTATTTGAATTTTGTCGGTTGGAAAATTGTTACATCTAGTGTCACCTTCGTGCAGTGGGTGAGCCACCGCAACCACCGTGGCAACATCTGTGGTGTTGATTTTATATGGCTTCTCAACCCCAATAGATACCGGAAATTGCTAAATGCTAGTTGGAGCGAGGCAGTGTTGGGGATGTTTAAGGTGAGATACCTAATTTTCGAGTCTCTTAACAACGCGTGACTCATTCCAACCTAGACATTGGATTCAAGGGCTCTTGCTCGTGTATAGACATTTAGAAAACCCGATTTTCTTCTTTAGGCTACTCCCATTGCTTAGAGGTTGTATATGCGACGTTTAAAGTTGTTTGATGGTTTGATATCTCTCGTTGCAGTATCAACTTAGGCGAGCTTCGCTGACAGAAAAAGATGCCTTCGCATTTCTCAAGGCTGATAATGACGGTGATTGCATCTCATACGCGGGCTTCTGTGAAGCACTACGACAGGTAGATACTTCCTTCGTTGTGACATATTACTCTCTATGTTTTGTTTTTCATGGAAGACTAATGACACGGTGTTATTTGGGTGTCGTTGCAGCTCAATTTGATTGGCCATTGTAACGGATTGAGTGATGAGGAGATACAGGGGCTGTGGGTGCAGACGGACATGGATGGGAATGGTGTCGTTGACTACAAAGAATTTAAGGTATTGTGCATTTACTTTGTGTTTTGAATTGGATCAACAATGCGTAGGATTGAGTATTTGAAGGATTACTTAATTTAAAGAGTTCAGAATTGTTAGGTTCATCAAAGTATATGGTAGATTAGCCTATATTAGACGTCCCCTTATCGTATTCTTCTCCCTACTACGAGTTTTATGCTCCATCTTTTGTGGTTTCTGAATCATATGTTCAACTTTTCAGCAACGGATATGGAACGCCTCGTGGTTCGAGCAAGGACTCGAGTCGAATGATGAGGATGCTTTTGCCACCGACGCGGAGCACGCGATTGGATTCAGCGTGAAGAACGCGGTCCTCTTCCCCACGGAGGTAGAGAAAGGGATGTGGCCGGAAGACTACTCTCTTTCGGACCATGCTCGACTCACAGTGGTGTTCTCGCCGGTTAGAATGCCATGCCCCCGACTGATCACTTGATGACACCCGTTGCTTGTCACAGGACTCACAGACCAACATCAGGACCACGACCACTAGAAATCTCCGAGGGCTAGCGTTGTTGGGCCGAAGAATCATTCTGTGGGAATGACCCCAGCGAATAGAACCGGGAAGAGTTCTGATTAGGTCTGCTGCATAGGCCGGCATCAGATACAGCGCCGGCTGCTTATGCAAATACAGTACGCGGTCGTCGCGTTGCTGACGACGTTGTTCGAAGATAGGAAAAGCTCAGAAGATTACTACTCTATGAATGAATGTTGTGATAGGGAAACACAGCTTTCTCTCATTTTGTAGTATTAGTGACAATATGCCATCTTTTCTTGTGATGTAACACACACTTGTTCTTACTATATGATTGTATGTAGTATATTATAGTATTTTGTAATGGTGCCTTCTTTGTTTGCCTACGTCTTGAATTCTTGCATAAGGAACTTTTACATAGTAATATATTATTGAAAATAGTATTAATTTTGTGAAAGTGATAAAGATAATTGTGATGTTTGGAGATATTATCGAGACTAGTGAGTGGGGTTGTCAATTAGAATTGAAGCTTTTTGCAAAAGGTGTAAAGACACTAGTTAGTTACATGAAAAGAACGTTACCACATAATAGATTATATAAAGTTCAATTTTAGGATTGGGATATGTCTCAATTCTTTTGCTATTTTGTTACCAACAACAATTTGGCGATGGGGATTATGTGGACATTCTTATACCATACAAGGAAGATCACAAAATATTACTTCATGGATCAATTCAACTCTCCTATAGATAAAATTAACCTAATGGATTTACGTCTACCACTCAAATATTAATTATTTTAATTTTCTAAAATTTGTGTCACGAGTCAAATTTATTAATTCAAGCTTACATTAATTTGATTATATACTATATACACATATTTGCAATTTTATGGGTGTTTAAATTTGAATCATCTCAACATGTAACACCAACTTTACACCATTTCCTTGTTAATTCTAGTTAATTTCGAGTTTTCAAAGAAAATTTTAATTATTTTAAATTGTAAATTAGCTCATAAAGTCTAGTTCAACCGACGGGGTTGGGATATCAAAGACCTTTTAATGAAGACCTTTTTTATTATCTGATTTCCATTTAAATGTAGATTGTAATTTCATTTTATGTAAATATTTTGTTTAGCCTAAGAGGAAGAGTTCTTTTAATGGTTCTAGCTAGCGGTTCTCTATATTGGCTCTGTCACCCTAATTAATTCAATGGAGGACTTCTCAATTCTTGCGGAACTTCTCGCCCCCGCCGGTCGGCTGATGGAAATAGACTTACTATTAGTTTCTACTTTAGTCATTTGGTTATTGAGAGAATTATTTAAAACTAATTGAAACATATTAGTTTGAGATTTATAATATCATATATACGTATCTTGTATCTAAAAAAATTAGCTAGTTGGCAAATAATGCATGAATTTTGACCTATTTTATAATTTAAACATAACATTTGAAACATTGCAAATCACAATTATCTTACCATCTCTCAATTTGCTGCAAAATTAGCGTTTTTTTTCGGTCAATGCAGAATTGACATGACATATCAGATTTTCATGTTCGATGCATGCATTGCATCGTCTATGTGGATATCTTGTCCACGTCAATTTTTCTAGAGACCGAATAAAGTTAAAGATGTTATAATAAAGAGTTAAAATTTGTGTGATAATTTCTTTTTATATTTAGAATGGAGGAATAATGAGATTTAAATCGTAAACCTTGTAATGGGATATATACATGTTGATGTACGGATGCGTTTACCTCACGCCAAAAAGTTAAAGCAAAAGCTATGTAAGACGCACTTTAGTAGATCTCTCCACCGCCCAATATCTTTTCCAAAGTGTAGAGTGATTTTCTACTACAATTTTGACCAACCTATTCAAATGGAGAGAATCTTGGCATATTCTTTTTCATTTTACGTATTATATATGTATATATGAGCGTTAATTGTAACAATAAATATTAACTTTTATAATAGATAAATACATACACCACCTTAAATCTTTTCTAATAACAACACCAACCTATCAATAAACTAGTATATTTTGATGTAATAATTGGAGGAAAAGAAGAGAAAAATAAAATAAAACAACGCAATGACTTAAAGTTGGTAAGGTTTAGAATGATCGCTGCCCAGTATATTACTAAAATTGTAAAAGCACAATAATATTACTTTGATAAAAAAATAGAAAATATATTATTTATGAAGAAAAAATAGAGTTAAAGATCGGGGACAATGCCAAATTGGGTGTCAACGTCTTTCCTAATCAATCTTTTGAGATTAACCACTAAATTATTTATGTAGTTGTATAAATTGGATTAAATAAATAAGATGGCCTTTTGCCTTGGCCACAAAGTCATTGACTTCTCATCGCTTTCATATTGCTTTTTTCAAATTATGATTATTCTAATTTGGGAATTGGTTTGTAACGTATAACGTGTGGAGTTTATCCCTTACAAAATATTATTACCATAAACTCTATTAATACAATGAGGTTTCAATACATTCCAAATTTTTTTACCATTTTTTATCATATTTGAGTTTGTTTCGAAAATAAATATCATATTTAAATTAGAACATCATTTTTCCGCTACAAGAATTTTTTTTGGTAAAAACACTCACTTTCAATAAAAATAAGGTGATGGAGCTAAATATTAGTTAGAAATATATATGTTTTATTCCAACAAAGACAATAACATCATTATTGTCTACTATAAAATAATATAATTAATCAGTTTGAACATGTTAGTAGATGCGTTGGACTCTTTTTTTTTTATAATTTTTTTCATATAACTCTACATCAATCTCAAAGTAAAATAATTCAACTCAAAGTTATTATGTAATAGAAGTATGTAGGTCAAGAATATTGTCATATAGAAGAATGAAAGATGATGATATGAATCACAATATCCTAACCTCTCAACTCCAATTTTCCAGAACTTCATCAACCAAAAAACAGGGAAGACACTGTTACCTAGCTTTTCAACTGTTAAAATATGACTTACGGCTGTTAAAGTGGAAAAGGGGAAAAGGAAAAGAAGTAAGAAAAAGGGGCCCACAAGATGTGGTCACCTGAATGATTGTTTTATTATGTACTGGTACTGAAGTGGACATGAAACCACCATACTTGACACGTGGAGATCCCTCATTGGCTGTATGACTATGTTACTCTAGCTTCCTTGTTACGACTCAACGGATTCCCCAATATACCCCTTACAGAAGTTTCTTTGAGACGCGGCCCGGCGGCCGTTTTTCTTCTTTTTTTTTTTCCTTTTTTCTTCTAGAGCCTTTTAATTACTACTACTAATAATAATTTATATTCACTCCGCAAAATAAAAAAAGAAAACGAAAATACTATCTGAAGATGATGAATGAATGGGACCAATTAATTATTTAAGTATATATCTTAACTGGATCAGAAAAAATCGATTTAAGTTAATGAAATGATAAGACAAGATCCTACTAAAAAAATCAATTTTTATTAGTGTTATGGTTTTATGACGAAAAATAAACACCAAGAAAACATTTTATTTTGATGATATTGTATTCGTTTTTTGGCATTTGATTACATTCATTAAGTTATTCGCGGCATTGCTAATTAGAATTATTTTAATCTATAGTTATGATTTTTTCAGAATTTTTGAGGAAGAAATATTTCGTGTAATGATAATATTATTTTTAAAGAGCTCATTTTTGCAAATAAATAACAATTTTTTAGTCTGAATTTATGTTTTAACACAATATTTAAAACTCTGCAATTACAACATCGGTTTCTAATTTTGTATAGTTAATATTCCTAATTTTTTTTGATAAAATTTGTTTAACGTGAACTGATGAAACCACGTATTAAAAGATTAAAGATGTTATTATAATCACAAAAGATCTATTTAAAAAAAATCATAATAGTTTAAAAATTATGTGAAAATTATAAAATTTAGACCAAAAAAGAAAAAAGAAAAAAGTGTTAACAGTGGCAATTAATTCCCTTTCAATAGATTTACCTCGTTGGCAAGGCTAAAATGGGCATTTCAGTTCTCACACGGTATATACGCTGAATTCGAACGCGCTCCAATCTACTGCTCTTTCTCAGAAATTTCACTCTCTCTATCCCTCTATCTCACCATCTATATTTCTTTCTAATTTCTTCGTCCTCTCTCTCTCTCTAAAAAAATATCGGATCCTCAACTCGAACCCCACTGAATTTCCCTGAATCTCACCCTCTTTTGTTACAGCTTCTTCTCTTATAAATTTACTTTACCTTGAACACACTTCTCTATTTTTACCCTTTATTTTGCCAAAACAAGTGTTTACTGTTCAATGGCTGTGCTTACTGTGAAAGCTTTACCGGTGGGGTATAGATTCCGGCCGACGGACGAGGAACTGATCGATCACTATCTGAGGCTTAAAATCAATAGGCGGGATAAGGAAGTCAGTGTTATTCGGGAGATTGATGTTTGTAAATGGGAGCCCTGGGATTTACCTGGTAAGTTTTTGCTAATATTTTCGAGTTTTTTAAAGGGGTTTGGCTTTTATTTTGCTGGAGTTGTTGGAAATGAGTAGTTTTAATGTGCGACGGTAACGTGCGTTGATTTTTGTTGGCTTGTTAAAATAGGATTGTGTTGTGGGTTGGTTAAAATTATGTGGATCTGAGCTCGATTAGGGTTTGTCCGACGCGTTTAATTTTGGCATTTTTATGCTTTAAGCTTAACGAGGTATGTCTTGGTTGTTATGTATAGCATAATTTAAGCACTATCAAATTCAGTATCTTGTAATTTATAGGATTTTTTTTTTATGGAAATTGGGTTTCCCGAGTAATTATCTGATATATAGTTAATGGAAGCTAACTTTGATTATGTTATGCGACTTTCACACGGTGTTGTGGTGATTATATTGACGTACACACACACGCACACATATACTGATGATGTTTATTATTATTAGTGGTTGTTGCCTATCAGAGATTACACTTGACTTTGAACTTGGAGATGATCATAAATTTTGTTTCTTCGACGTCTTGCAGTTTTGTCTGTGGTAGAGTCTGCTGACAATGAGTGGTTCTTCTTCTGCCCAAAGGATCGGAAATATCAAAATGGTCAGAGATTGAACCGTGCTACAGAGAAAGGTTACTGGAAGGCAACTGGTAAGGATAGGAATATAACTACCCGAAAGGGAGTAAAGATCGGGATGAAAAAGACTCTGGTTTTCTACATGGGTCGTGCACCCGATGGAAAGAGGACCAACTGGGTGATTCACGAGTATCGTGCTACTGATAAGTCTCTGGATGGCACGCACCCTGGTCAGGTTGGGACTTTGTTTTTATGCTTATAGTTTTTTCTCTAAGAGCAAGCACTATTTTCTGTTGCCATGTTTAGTTTGTATAGTAACATCTTTTCTTGTTCTTGCTTAGCTGTTTGAAAGATGCACATTTTCTTACCAAGTAAATATTGACTAATTTCGAAAGTTAGCAGCTTTAGTTGTATAGTCATTCTATAAGAAATTTGAGAACTTATGAAGAAACCCCATTCCTTGTATTGTGATCTGTGTAGGGATGTAACTGTATTATGACACTAATTGGATTAAGTATGTATGTTGAATATGTGGCATTGCACAAGTAATATGACAGTATGGATTGGTTTCCTCTTTTTTCTTGTAATTACTGAATGTGGTGATTTCTCTTGCTAGGGCGCCTATGTACTCTGCCGTTTGTTTAGAAAGGCTGAGCTGAAACAAGATGATGTCACTGAATCTTCAAACATCAATGAAGTTGAAGAGATAATTGTTTCTCCTCCTGAAGTTCGATCTGCTGAAGATGAACAATCAGAAGCAGTTAGTCCCAGTTCAGGCGGCATGGCTGAACCACAACCTTCTAGTGCTGGAAGCAATCAGAATTTAAGTACTCAGAAAGCTGGAGCTGGCACTGCTATACCTCTTGATTGGCAGACTAACAGTGGCATTGCTCAAGAGATGGAGTACAATGTATCAGACATAAAATCTATTCCTGTGAGTAAAATAATTATCCACTCGGCTTCCTGACAATTTCACCAGTTCTAGTTTATTTAATCAACTTCTTATTTTTCCTTGAATTCCCTGAGAGTATTTACTTATATATGCCATTTCTTTGATTCAGCCTAACCCTGAGCTCGAGAAACTATTGGCTGAGTTTTGCTACCCAGTGCCACAGAGCACAGATGGGAAAGTGTTTTCCCCATTGCATTCTCAGATGCAGTCAGAGCTTGGAAACCCATACTTCTATAGCGACTTTAATGGTGATATCAGCGATAATCAACAAACGATCCCATTCCAGTATGGAACCAATGCTGCTGACGATATTGAAAAGTTCTTGAACTCTGTTTTTGTTGATTCTGAGGAGCAGAGTCTACCTAGCATCTACACTGGTGACAACTATATTAACAGTCTGGTAAAAGCCAGTAACTCATGTAGTGAATCGGAGGGTGAGGTGTCTCAGAAACAGGTAAGGAAGTTTCTTTGTTGCTTTTCTTGTATTAAAGACTAATTATACTGCAAGCAAATATCGTCCTAGAGCTGGATTTGCTTTCTCGACGGAGACCTGATTGCAAATATTATCTCTACTCTAGGGTGATCTGTTTATGCTACCAGTTGAGTCGTTCGAGGACAATATCAAGCAAGAGTCTCCATTCCAGAGTGAAGTTTCTTCTGAAATGCTAGCTGTTAATCAAGATGGCCACAGTTATGACCAAGGGAACTTGGGTTATGCAACTAACCTCTTTGGATTACCAAATGATTTCTCAACTGTGTCTTCTGGCAATCACATCAGACACATGTCAAATGTTGAAAACGCTGGTCTCTATAGCCCTGCAGTGGAAGACACGAATTCCGGAACTGGCATTGTGATAAGGAAACGTCGGATTCCTAATCAAAGCACCGTGCAGCACACTGCAGCTCATGGAACTGCTCCAAGAAGAATTCGTCTGCAGATGAAATTACAAGTTGGATCAGATCAGTGTGGCCTTCCTAACGAGCCAACTAACTCTAAAATAAAGGAAGAAAGCGACACAGCCCAGGTGAGATGTTCCTCTGATCCTTAATTCCAATCAATACCTTTGTCTAGTTTATGGTATTCTAATCTCACAGCGTTGGTACTACAGGATGATGGGAAGGCTGCTACTGTCGCTCCTGATGAATCGAGGGCTTCAATTTCTGTTGATGCAAATACAGATGGAAACTCAAATGATACAAGCACAAACCCAAAGGAAAAAGCTGAATCACCATGTATTAAATCAGAAGACACTGTTTCACAGCGCTCCGGTTGTGCTCTTACAGTTTCTTCATCGAGATACATGCCTAAGGTACTCATGGCCATGAGTCTCATAGTCATGCTTCTTGCTGTGTGGGCATTTTCTACCTTCTAAATGAAACTAATTAGAAAGTAATCAACCCTTTTTGTATGGGACTTGAGTGCTTTATATGTGTCTAGTTCAATAGGTTAACACCGGCGCCTGATATTTTGTCGTTTTAAAGCTAAATGTTATGCCTGGATGCTATGGATCTGTATATTGCTTAGCTTTATGGATGATCGTTTCTGTACATGGTTTTGTAACATATATCAAGAATCTGGATTACATTTTTGTCGTATATATTTGTGGGTTTACAGAGATTTACAGGATACAGTTGTGCTTTTTTGTGATTGCTAGGTGTTAATGCTGCTTTCCTTGTAGATGTTTTCTTGGATGGTGGAGGCTACATTCTTCAGTCTCAGATGGTTCTCTGAAATATAAATTTTGTAAAATTAGATTTCGTGAATAGAAATTTAAAGTTTTTTCCGATTGGGATTTTCCGATTTGTTGCATCGATATTGATACCAATCCAACATGTTATCATAGGCAAAGCTGACTAGAAGTGTCCTTGCCAAATATGTACAAGTAAGAGGCATGTAAAATCTAATTATACCTAGGCTTCATTTGACACTCTAGATGAGATAAAATGAGATAGATGAGGTGAGATGGGCTTTAAGATTAAAAATTACTGTTGCAACAAAATAAAGATTTAACTTTATTGTTTGATAGGTAAGAAAAAAATAAGTGTGGTGTTTATAGATTAGATTATGTTATAGATAAGATGTAAAATGATTTTTTTGTCCTTAGTAAAAATATGAATATATTTATTTTATTTTAATAATAATAAATCATTTAAATAATATAGATTTAGCTAAGTTAGTTATTTTATAGTTAAATTTCTTAATCTGAATTAAGGTGTATTGATTTATATAAAATTTGCAAGATATTAAGTAATTTATTAAACTA
>JAYDZE010183664.1:0-21479 GCA_034509125.1 Monilaria moniliformis | reverse complement strand
TAGTTTTGTGGCATGTACAGAAGTCTTATAATCTTGTATATCAGCTTCCGCTGTTGTTTGACCCTTGGGTAGCCTTTATATGTAAATTAGTTGGTTATGCAGTAGACGGGAAAATTTGGAATTTTATAAATCTCCTTTATGATTTTATACTAATGTGTGGTGACTTTGATATGGTAAATAGCATTCCTTAGTCCTTGTGACATCTCTTATTCGGCTGGGAAACTGGTCGGGTAAGGGGTGTTACACGTATAATATGAATGGACATAACGAATCTTCCACATTCGTTAATATAGTGCTAAAAGCATATACTAGTTGGCAAACTAGAAAGGAACGAGAGAGTTGTGGACTAAGGAACTATCAGATCTCAAGATAACTGATGTTAAGTTTGAGAAACAAAAAATGATGTGTTTTTCGAAGGATGACATAACCTTGAAACAGCAGGAGCCAGAAACAACAGGACTCGGGTACCTGTGATTCTCACAGTGAACATAGATAAGTTATTGAGTTAAGTATTTCTAACTCAGGTGGGAGTACTGGAGTTCAGATTCAACACAAAATTGTTGAAAATCAAGCAGACCACCACCACCGATGTATGTCAGAGAGCACACAATGCAGGTGGATGATATGAGCCGGAAACTTGCAATGGATGAGATAAATAATTTGGTGTCCATGTTGACTGAAGTTGTGACCTTAGAGAAATTGAAGTTAGGCGTAGCTTCAATTGGCCTTGGAACTTGAAGTTGAAGGCTTGACATTGTCGCGCAAATTTAGAAAAGAGATCCAAAGTTATGGTTACATATGATATCAGTCTCCAGATGGGTGATTCTTGGGTTATGAAGCTTGATAATATTAGAATTAGATCCTATGGGCCTAGAAGAATTCTTGACATAATAGAATTTTAGGTCTAGAAGAATTCTACTCAGATAAAAACTATGTTTATTAGAATTTTTTCTCTTGTTATATATAGTCCCTCATTATAATTGTACAGTGGATCAAATTTTCATTTGAAGTTCTCTAGTGGAGAGATACTAGCTTGGCAGTGCCTATAGAGACGAATTGGGTTACCACTTCTCGTGTGTTTTTCTTACTTTTCATATTTGTTGTGCTTGATGACGAATTGGGTAACCACTTCTCATGTGTTTTTCTTACTTTTCATATTTGTTGTGCTTAATTTTATTACTAGTGGTATCAAAGCACTAGATTCGATTGGAACAAATGCAACTGCCGAAGGAAATATTCTTCTTGAAAAGCTGAATGATGAGTTGAAGATGTTGGACAGAAAAACCATGAGTGTGGTGTATTTATCTTTATCTTGGAATGTGCTCCACACGACTAAAGCCAAGACTAGGGCTGCTTAATCTACTAACCGAACCGATTTGTCTATTAACCGACTAAATTTTACTACAAAACTAAGCACCGAAACCGAAACCGATATGGAATCGGTTAGACTACAAACCGATTAGTTAAAACCGATCAGTTAGTCGGTTAACCGAAAAGAACCGTAATAAAAAAAATTAACTAGATTAGAAAAGTGAGAAATGAGTGGGAAATGCACTTCAGTTTTTATATGAGCAATCCTCTCAATTCCCTTAGTTTTCCCACCGATGTGGGATGGAATATGGACAAAAAAGTGTTAAATAAGGCGAGAAGAAGAGGTGGGAATAGGTGTGCCACCGATGTGGGATGGAAACAGGTGAGAAAAGTGGGTAATGGACGAGAAAATAAAAAACGACAACGCCAGGATTCGAGCTGGGTGGTTTCGGTTAGAAGGTAAGACTCTTACCATTAAGCTATGTGTGCACTTTTGACATTAAACTAACAATAATATATTTATTATTATTTAGATCGGTTTTTCAATTATAACCGATCTGTTATCGGTTATAACCGATAAATTTTAACACTAACCGAAACCAAAAATTTTAATTAACGGTTAACCGATAACCAATCTTAATCGGTTTGGTTACCGGTTAACCGATAACTGACTAACCGAATAATCACCCCTAGCCAAGACCATGAAGGAGAAAATGAAGATATTATGGGAGGTGTACGAAAATAATGCAGATTTGAAGCATTATCGTACGGGTTACGTGAGTGAGAAGGGAACGAGAGAACTGTGGACCAATGAGCTATCAGACCTCAAGACATCTGATGTTGATCAGTGTGAGGACTATATTTTCGAGAAACAGAGAAGAATGTGTTTTTCAAATGATGGCATAATCTTGAAGTAACAAGAGGACGGGTACTCGGAATTCTCGTAGTGCACAGAGACAAGTTATGGAGTTAGATATTTTTTACTCAGGTGGAAAATGGTGTTCAGATTCAACACGGAATTGTTGAAAAACTAGGCAGACCACCACCACTACCATAGATGCATGTTAGAGAGCACACAAGACATGTGGATGATAGGAACAAGTGGAAATTTGCAATGGACGAGATAGATAATCTAGTGCCCATGTTGACTGAGGTTGTGACCTTAGAGAAATTGAAGCTAGACGTAGCTTCGGTTGACCTTGGAACTTGAAGTTAAAGGTTTGGTGTCGCGCAGGTTCAGGAAAGAAGTTTAAAGTTATGGTTACATATGAGATCAGTCTTCAGGTGGAAGATTGTTGGATTATGAAGCCTGATTAGATTTAAATTAGATCCTACGGGCCTAGAAGAATACTAGCCAATATATGATTTTAGATATGGAAGAATAGTCAAATTAGAAATATATTTATTATGATTTTTTCTCTTATTATAAATAGTCTCTCATTTAATTGTAGAGTGCATAATGTTTTATCAAAAGTTTTCTAGTGGAGAAATCATTGCTTGACAATACCTCTAAACATAGTCTCATGCAAAAGAATTGAATAACCAATTCTCATGTGTTTTTTTGCTTTTCGTATTTACTGTGCTTAATTTCCTAAGACCCCTAGTTGAATTAAACAAGTCAATCGTGTTCTATCTAATTTCAATTTTATAGTTTCTTATATATATATATATATATATTCCACTTTATCCATGCATGCCCATTAAAGTTATCCTCACATCACATGCTTGTCAGTAATAACTTTACATGTCTTCTATAGTTAATACAATATACTTCACCCCAAATCTACGAACCTACGTACGTAAAAAAGACCAGAGGACTATTTGGGAATGCAGAATGTCGAACCTCTGCTTGTTCTACATCAATTTGGTAAAAATTCTACTTTGATCAATAAATAAGCTTGGATAACCCTCACCCTTTAGAAGGTTTTTTAAAGGAATAATGAAGTCAATTCTAATACTTTACCAGAATATGCCTGTCCAAGTCAATAATTTATTCCTAGTAGCTGATGACCATACCGGTCTATAGACTCTATACGTGAGCATGTTGAATCCCTTTTTGTCCGAGATCAACTTAATAGTATTTCATAAAATGAGAGAGCGATAGAGAGGGGAGAGAGAGAGAGAGAGAGATCAATGGTTTGGAGGATGCATTCCCTTCAACAGTGTGTGAGAGTCACGTGAGAGAGAAGATGGACAATGATGGTACAGGTTTGAAACTTTTAGATGTCGAATTTTTGGTAGAGGGAGAGAGAGAGATATGGGGCATGAATAATATAGGTTGTGGGAGATCGTGTCAAATAGATTTTCAAGACATAAATCATGAGAGCGACGACGAATGTGAATTATGATGGTGATAGCCCTAACTTCTCTTTCTCTACATTTTTTATTTTTTTTCCTTCTCTTTTTTTTCCTGTGTTTTTTTCGGGGAGGTTTGGGTACTTAGTAGGTAGGGCTTTTATCATTCTCACTGCATTCACAACCCAAGAAAAACTTATTTTCAAGCTTGCAGCAAAGTTTTATGAATAATAGTCACTTGCTAAAAACTTCCCTACACAGGTCCACTATATAAATTCTAAATGACTACATAATGCAACTAATATAAAATGGACAAAAGCCCTAAAAATGCCTACTAAAAATCAAAGACATAAAAGGTGTAGTAAAATGTAGAAGCCTATATGTATAGCATCAGTATGTACAATACATTATACAACAATCTTGTTGTATATTTCCAGCATCAAATAATTGGCCAATCAGGGCCTTATCCCCATCCTTCCATGCAAGAAAATACTAAAAACCGAAATAACCAAAACAACCGAAATACAACAATATCCGAAAAGTGAGTTTACAATGCAAAGTGAGATTTTAGAATCTAAAGAGGGAGAAAAGAGCAACTAGTCCCTGCCTCTTCCGATATTTTACAGCTTAGCACCAGACGACGAACCCAACACCTACTTCTTCCAGACAGCATATCTGTTACCACTAGTTGCCAGTGTCCATTCATTTCCAGAAGGAGACCATGATCCATCTCCAATCTTCATGGCTATTTTATCCCCTATTTTCGCAGCGTAAAGATTTGGCTGCGCTTCTACGATACTGATTGGTGATCGACTGGTTATTCCTTGATTTCTCCTAATACCAATCTGCAAAGTATGTGAGTTTAAAAGATGTCCCAAAAATTGCTAGACGTGTGAAAATAACTTTAGATAGTGTACCAGCTTCACAATCTGGTCGTGGTACAAACTACCCCAGTCGTAGAAATGGTCGTAGAATACTGAAGGTATCCCTGGATGTGTGAGTATGTACGCATAGCCCTGTGTATTATACCATCTATTAAAACATAACAAGCTTTACGTACCTAAAGAAACACAAAAAGATTTCCCAAAACAAAAGAAACTTAATTTTAGAATATATATGGAGAAATGCTGGTGCAATTTTCATGATGCTAAAACAGAATGCCTCCCATACAATCTACTGAATCTTCAAGAGCATTAAGTTTACAGTCCATTTTTCTTCTCATACCACAAGAATAGAGTAGAAGATTCCCAAAAGCTTGTATATGGAAGTAGAACCGTGTACAAACTCATATAGTTTGTTCATTATTGTATCTACAACAAATGGTGTATCAACACAACAATCTGAATTTCAATGATGTAGTTGTCTTAAAGCAATCATATAGTCTAATATTCGAGTAACTAATAATAAAAACTAGGGAAAATTGCACCAAATTAAGATGTAACTTTATAGACAAATCTAGTGACATGCCATGATTCCTTGTCTAAAATTGCTTTTGAACCATCTACAAAGTTTATGGCAATTTATTGCATGCTTTGCACAAAGATGGCATGATGTTTGCTAGAAAATGTCAAAATGAACTGTGAATGAGCATGAAAGTGAATAATACTTGCAGGGATAAAAAAAACTACAAAAGATTACTAGATAGACTGATCAAGACGAATCCATGGACCGTATATAAATTAATCAGATAAATCTATGAACAATACCTCCATAATATGATTTGATGGAAATGGCCAATGCGCCTGCCATAAAAACAATCACCAAAGAGAATCAAACTTGACTAGTGATAATGAAATTCTGTTTGAAATGAGGGTGTGTTGTTGTGAGTATTTTGGCAAGGTTAAATCATAGTAAGGTTTTTCTTACAACTCAATTGGCCATATCATTAAAGGACGGAAATTCAATGGAATCTTGTAAATCAAATCTTCGGTTTTGGCCCCAAAGATGGGTGTAAAATGGAATAATGGCGGCAAATTTTTCAGGCAGCATGAGATGTTTTTAGCTGAGGATCTTATAAAAGTTTCCTACAGCATTCTCGCACTCATCATTGGTACTGGAAGCAATTAGAGAACAATTATTACCTGAGTTGAACCAGTGTCATGGTTATCTAGAAATGTGACAGCCCTTGAAGACCACCATCCCATGACACCCGGAGGCTTCCCATGAGGATCACGCAAGCGCCAGAGTTCTCCTTTGACAGCTTGCTGAAATTCACAATAGCATGTAATTTAGAAAGGTGAAAGAAACTCTTACGGGATTAGTCCAATGGTCCATTACATAGTGGAAAAAGTTTAAATCATAATTTAGCTGCTAATTAGAAAGGATAAGATTCTTAACGAATTTTCAACAAGTAATAAAACATTACCTGCAGAATTCCCTTTGTTGTGAAGTCAAATGCAGCTGACAGTTGTCCTGTGCTATCAATCCAGTTAATAATCCTTTGCCTGTGGTAATCTGCAAATGAATTGAGGTAAGGAAAATGAAAAGGCCTTCAATGATCAAAATAGTAAAACTATTCTCAGAAAATTCTCCTGACTCCTAGAAGCCCCAAAATTATGAAAGAAATACTGTTAAAAAGTGGAAAAATAAACTTTTGGCAAGAAAGCAGAGAATTGGAGAACTCCAGAAATCAAACTTAAAATGCGAGGAATTATTATGCAGCAAAACATTCCAGAGAAAAAATAGAAAGAAATGGAGCTCTGCATCAGCAAAACAATAATGAATGTGTACTACAGAGTTCTTATAACAAGTTGCTCAAGTATTTATGCAGAAACCTTATACCTTGATTGTACTCCAAGTACGTGCCTTTGTAGTTGCAAGAATCCCAGTGTTCCCCAATAGAAAAGATTGGCTTTGCACTCTCAATATATTCTTTCACGTATTGTGGAGAATAACTAGACAAGTAAAAGAAATAGATAAACTGAAAAGGACTCGCATATAGAATTCTTGAGAACCTGAATGTAATACCTACCCTCTAGCAAAATCGAAGCGAAAATCCTGGAACCCAACAGTATTCCTTAACCATCGAAGCCAGTCCTTAATGTCTTTCCTTACAAATTCTTGTGTATGATCAATATTTGGGACCCCATGAAAATTGTCCCCAGTGCTTCTGTTCCCCTAATGGTTTATCAAAACGGTGGAATGTAAGTATAATATTGAATTATAAATCATAAACATGAAATAGCATAAAACCATCATAAAGTTCTATCGCATTAAAGGACAGATTTCCAGTAAAATGAAATTTTGTAGTTCATACTAAAATATCAATCATGATGCCTTGCCTACTCAGCAAACAAAATGATCAAGTACCATAACTAATTAGTTCTTCTCCAGTTATCTAGAGAAACATTTCTCTAATAATTGGACAAGGCACTAAAAATTAATTGGAAGTTGTGAAACTCAAAAATCAGCCTTCCTCCAGAGAAAATCTAGTAAACCTTGTTAGTTAAGAATTATCATCACCTTTCCTCCGGTGCAGCCAGTAACAGCATGCTCATCCCATGACAATGGAATTCCATCATAGCGGTTGTACATTCCACCATGCCCTTGCGTGGTCCCAACTCGATGATTTATAACTATATCAGCCATTGCTCTAACTTTGTATGTTTTCATCTTGTTCAGTAAGGCTTTGAGCAGGTTTTCAGAACCATATGAAGAGTTGAGGGAATAAAGGTTCTGGGGAAGATAACCTGCCAGTGAAGAGAACCAATATGGCATAATGAATAAGACAGCTTCCTCATGCAAAATAGCACAAAATTGAACAATCAATGTACTTCTATACCAACCTTCAGGTGAAAATGAATGAGTTGGTGGGGGCAACCAAGCTGATGTAAAACCAGATTTTGCTATATCAGGAACCTTTTGCTCTAAGTTCCTCCACCAATCATGTTTATGAGATTCCCAATTGAAGGCCTGCAAAGCAAATAATCACCATATAGCTATCTGACTGATCATTAAATGTACTTTGCGGTGTTTGACTAAGCTTATTTGAAAGACCTCATTAGCTCTAACTGTATGTTTTTACACCCTATAAGATGTTAAATCTTATTTTCTAGGATGATTGAGCTTTTAAGATGTTATGTTACTACTGACAATTTAAAACAAAATATCAACAGCTAAAGCGGTGATCTTTTCTTCAAAGAAATTAAGCAAACCTAGCTTAACCCCTCATTATCAGAGGGTAAAAATAATAATTTATTTTCTAAATGGTTATATAACACTTTTCAAGAGCTTACTAGCTGAACCAAATACACTCTTCCTCTAACCCCAAAGCAACAATCCTCTTTGCTATGCACAAGTTCAAACCAAAGCACAATATAAGATAGACCATTTATCTACTAAGGTGAACAATGATACTAGTCAAATGATATTATATTTTCTATCGGAACATCTTTATTTTGCTCATTATTATTTTCAAGTATTTCACTGCTGCATTCAGGAAACAGTCAACTGTTCAACTATCACCAAAGAAACAATAATTGCAGGGTGGAGGTAGTATATTTGCCGCATGTCAGAGATGTTTCCTATGATTTAAAACATAAATAAACTAAAATTGAGTCAACGACTCACCTGTAATAGAATTTCTTTCCCATTGCATATTACTGCACCTGCAAATGGACAGAAACAACTAAGCCAGTGCTTTCAATTGTGTTAATCATAAATCTTATAGAATATTCATAAGCTGCTGATAATCTACATATTGACATTCATAAAATGGAAGATAGGTTTCACTAAACTTCTAAGATCATTATCTGCAGCAATGATCTAATTACTAAGTATTTGGATACAATATAACATCTTCAAGACTTAGGTATGTCATAATTTCAACAATATTAAAATGTAGATGCAGTGATGTCCTTCAGCAGAAGGCATGTTTCTTCAAAAGGTGGAACTAAGAAAATGTTTCTTCTGTTTCAGTATTTGCACCCTTCAAAACATGTCATACTATGTATAAACTTCTTCTTTAGCGGTTGAAAATTCTACCAAAATGAAGCTAGCTTCTTTCATATCAGTAGTTATCATATGTTTGAGAGGAATCATGTTATGAACACAACAGTAACCATCTCATTAGTTACTATAAGAATATCCCGTTAAAGACTTGGCAACTTAAAGTCAGGGGCACAGAAAAAATTGCATATACTCAAAAGAGGACTAAGGGAAACTTAGTGACATCTAACTAGTGATTTTGGTCCACTAGATTTGTGCGTATTATTCATATGTTAGCATTAAAAAGATTGACTACAAATATCTTGAAAAACTTACCAGGATCTGCTTGCCCATTACTATGGCCCAATTCCTGCATGCCGAGAAGAGATTATATGAATAGAGAAGTCTAATCTAGCTGATATATGTGAAAATATAACACTCATGTAAGTTGTAACAGCTCTGCATGTCCAAAATTATAACGTCTGTACTTTTTGGCACTAAAATTTAGCAAGAGACACAACTACAACAACTTATACTCATCAAACTAGGCAGCAAACTGGCACCTACATTGCCCATGTTATATCACCAAGAAGTTGCAAGTCAGGCGGTACTGATCAAAATGAAGCCCCTGCGTCCACCAAAAGTATTACAGTCAGTACAAGTGACAGGAGAATGATAAAGAAATTGAGTAAAACAATGATTCGATCAGAAAACGGAATTTGATTAGAAAAAACCATATCCTGGAAATGGGTTGGTTATTCTGCGATTTCAAAGCTGAGAAATGAACTCATCGTAAGCCGGATATGGGGTGAATCAGTCAAATCCAGTCACTGTATAAATGTGTGTATATACAATACATATGCACCGCACATCATCTGCTAAAGTCTAAACAACTGTATAACTAGCTGCTGATAGCTTTCGGGAGTTTTGTATCAGATGAAAAAGAACTGAACAACGCATTTATCTTGTGCAGCATGGTACATGATCATGTATGCGGCAGATTACGAGTTGTTCATCGTCCAAAGCAATTTGCCTAAGACCAACATGCGGAAACGAAAAACAATAACAATATGCATGACAGGGGAGAGCATGTGGTGCGTACTTCGTTCAGCTTCGCAGACGTTAAGAGTAACCAAATGTTAGAAAATGAAACCTATTGCTCACATGTAAAGCCAGAACTACACATATACAGAAATACATGCTAAATTAGAACACTATAAACAGGTTGTGAACAATCAAAAAACCATAAAAGCGAGAGAACGCACGGGCGAATTTGCAAGCTCTTGAACAAACCGATCGAAGCGTGAGTCCAAGTTGTGATCTCCACTCCCTATATATAGATGGAGAAGAGATGAAAGTAGAGGAGGAATTGGAATCCTGGTACAATTTCCAGCCATCATGAATGAGGAGAAAAGGGAACCACAAAGGTGGGAATTTTTAGGGTGAATATGAAAAGGAACAAACTCCATCAACTGGGAATTAAACATCTCCGAGCAAAGTGGAGCAGAGAATCAGAGCTTTCAGAAAAGGCGTTGGGCTTTTTTGTGATTCGATTCGACGCTGTTCAACGGTAAATGGAATGGCGGTAAGGCCGTGGCCGGGTGCACCGAGTGGTTTAGTCCCGCACGCAGAAGATAAAATTAAGACAACTTCTAATTTCAATTCAGGCCAGTCGAGTGAAATTTATATTGGGCTATGATTTTTTGGTGCTGATCCTAACTTTTGGTTCCCGGTGCCAATTCTAAATTTTAGGTTTCTGTTTGGCCCGTCCGATTTTAAATTCTACGAAATTTTTTTGTAGTTTGTACAAATTTCTTGATCGCCATATTTTTATAATAAAAAATGTTACATATTTTCTTAATCAAGACATTTGATCTTTGTATTATATACAAAATGACATTATTACATAATATTAATAAATAACTCTGTCAGATGCAAGAATTTAGTACACATTTTTCTTATATAAAATAAATAATTAAAGATTAGAATATCAAAACACATTTCACAAATCTCGAAACCTTATTCCATTATCAAAGACAAATATAGAGTAATGAAATTGGGCAACTAAGTAACAATTAAATTCTTAGTTGATTGGACTAACTAAATTCACTCTTTTTCTCGACTATTCTTATCGGGTTCAAACTATTTTTAGTTTAGGTCAATTAAATTGACCTTTTTTAGGTTATAAATTATTGAATACTCTTTTTTTTCTTAGTTTATTCAGATTAATTTATCAATTTTGGATCATGTAAAAAATTATAAATGAGAGAAGAAAAGGAGAAAAAAATAATTTTATTATTCACACAAAAGATATGATCTGAAGTTGACTACATCCAATATTTACGTAAGCTAGAAAGCGAGTAAAAAACAATTATCTTCTAACCAAAAATGCTGACTAAGCAACTTATCCAAAATAGAAACGTAAAAGGACTAGAAACACGACTTCAACTACACTTTCTTCTTCTCATGTACACGAGCTTTCTTCTCCACTTTCATGCACAAATTTAATACATCCCTTCAAGATGGATTAAAGATAGAAGTAAAGTTCATTTTGCCCATAATTCTTCGAAGATCAATTGATGTGAGAAGACATCCACCAGTTGTAAATCATTGCACATGTGAAATGACTTAATTACTCCGGTGAGAAACTTTTCTCTAATAATGTGGCAATATACTTCAATGTGCTTTGTTCGCCTATGAAACACGGGGTTAGAGCTAATATAGATTGCTGCTTGATTATCACAATAAAGTAGAGTGACCTTTGCAAGCTTGAGGCCAAAAATCACCAAGCAAAGTCATCATCCAAACAATGTCACAACATGTATGTACCATGGCTCAATACTCAGCATATGCAGATGATTTGGAAATCGTATGTTGTTTCTTGGAATGCCAGGAAAGAAGAGAAGAGCCAAGGAACAAACAAAAATCAGTAGTGGAACGTCGAGTGTCTGGCTAGGCAGCCCAGTCAGCGTCGGAAAAATCACCTAAGTGAAGTGATGAAGAGTTAGAATAGAACAAACCATGACCGAGAATGCCTTTTAAATATTTGAGAACCCTTTCTGCTGCACTTATATGACCCTCACAAGGACGAGCTAAAAACTGGCTTAACTTATGAACAACATAGGTAATATCTGGACGCGTTATGCACAAATACGGAAGCCTACCAATCAGACATTGATACTTGGAGGGATCGAGTAGTATCTGACCATCATCTTGTAGTATCTGACCATAGGTGTTGTGTGTGGTTTGCAACATAGTAAACTAGTATCAGACACAAGATCTATAGAGTATTTTCATTGTGAAACAAAAATGCCAGAAGCAATTCGTGCTAGCTCAATTCCTAGAAAGTATTTTGATGTTCCAAGATCTTTGTATTTAAAATTGGAGCTCAGAAATTTCTTGAAATTCAGAATTAACTGTGAGCTGCTACTTGCTACCAACATGTCATCAACATAAATGACAACACCAAAGAAACTGACATGAGATTTCTTGAAAAAGAATTAGTGATCAGATGTTGACTGCTGAAGTCGAAAACTTGACAACACTGTTGAGAACTTCAGATGCCACTACCTAGAGGCTTGTTTCAAGCCATATAATATTTTGTCAGTTTGCATAGATGGCCAAACTCAGATGACACCCTTTTAAGCACCAACCCCGGTAACAACTTCATATAAATATCCTCTTTGAGATCCTCATATAGGAATCCCTTGTTGATGTCTAAATGAGCCAAATGCCAACCTGAAATTGCAGTCAAGGCAAGCATAGTCTTGACCGTAGTCTGTTTAACAACATGGGAGAAGTATCAAAGAAATCAACCTCTACCTGTTGCGTAAACCCCTTTACAACCAAGCAAGCTTTATATTGATCAATGGAGCTGAGAAACTTTAAGCGATAAACCCATTTGTAATCAACGAGATGCTTGCTCGGTGGAAGAACAATAATAACCCACGTGTGGATTTTGAATCAAAGAATCTAACTCTTCTTGCATAGCCTGCTACCACTTAGGACAAGAAGTTGTCTGAACATAAGAAGTATGCTCAAGCACAGTGGACATAGCAGCTACAAAATAGAGATGGGAATGAGAGAGTTTGGAGTAAGATAGGTAGGAAGGGAGATGATATAGGGAAGAAGAATTCACCGAATGACAAATGTAATTGGTAAGGTAAGAGAGAGGTTTAGTTGTGCGGCCAGTACGAGTTTAAGTAGGGAGAGAACTAGTAGACATAAGCGAGACATCAGGTGTAGATATAGAGGGTATATGTGAAGCAGGGAAAACGAGATCAAGAGACTGGGAAGTAGACTGAGAAAATGATGATGCATGCAGATGAGAGAAAGGGAAAACATCCTCATGAAAAACCACATTTTGTGTTGTGGTAACTTGCATTATGTCAAGATGCAATGCACGATAGCCTTTGTACCTAGTGGGATACCCAAAAAAGACACACTTTAGAGCACGAGGTAAGAACTTCTCCCGGCCACTTTCCAAGATAGACACATAACAAAGGCAACCAAAAACTCTTATGTGATCATAAGAAGGAGATTTGTTGAATAACATCTGGAAAGGAGTGGTGTTATGAGGCAAAACGGATGAGGGAATTCTGTTGATAATATAAGAGGCGGTGAGGATACATTTCCCCCAGATTTCTATAAGGATGTGAGATTAGAATAGCAAACTACGGGCTACATTAAAGAGATGTTGGTGTTTCCTTTCAACACGTGCATTCTGTTGAGGTGTTTCAACACAAGAATGGTGGATAACTGTTCCAAACTCACTGTTTAAAGAATGCAGATTAAATTCTAGTGTGTTATCACACCTCATCACCTTGATCCTTTTGTCAAATTGAGTGAGGATGGTGTTAAAAAATTGGGGTAACACCTCATTTTTATCAGATTTTTGGCGAATGAAAAAAGTTCAAACAAAAAAGTTCAAACAAAACATTAGTGATCATCAACAATGGTTAAGAAATATGCAAAAACCTTGTGTGGTACATGGTGAAAACGGACCCCACACATCAAAATATATGAGACCAAATACGTAGTATGCATTAGAAGTAGAAGTAGGAAATGGTAAAGGTTTTTGTTTAGCTAGAGGATAAATTTCACAAAGTGTGGACAATTTATTTTGAAAGTTCAATAAGTTATTCATATGATGTAGTTTTGTAAAGGAAATGTGACCTAAGCTTTGGTGCCACATATCTATACTAACAACAGAATTGATACTAGGATATGAATTTGAAGAACTTGGAAAATCAAGCAAGTACAGATTGCCAAAGCGGCTATCCTTTCCAATCACAATCTCCTGTGAAGCTTCCTGAATGAGACAAGATTTATGAGTTAAGATGTCAGTGCAAGATGAAGAAGCTGCAAGTGAGCTAACAAAGACAAGATTATAAGTGAAAGATGGAACACATAGAACTAATGATAGTGTTATGGTATTAGAGAGAGTGACTGAGTCAATATGAGTGGTTATGGAAGTGTTGCCATTTGGCAAATTGACAAAGGCATTATGTACTAGAAAAGAAGAAGTAAATAGAGCTAGATCACAACAAACATGGTGAGTAGCACCTGTATCTAGCAACCAAGGAGCAGATCTGTAAGAGAAAGAACTAATAAAATGGGAACTAGAAATAGTATCAGTGAATGCGACACTAGTGCTAGTGTTATTGGTTGTTGAATTGTTGATAGAACTAGAGGATAAAGTGGTCAGCTGATCTTGCAAAAGAGCAATAAGCTGTTGATACTGATAACGATTAGATGTTGATGCTACATTTTAGTTTCTTCTGGATCTAATTCCAAAAAACAATTAGCAGACTGTGAGTTATTTTTATCCAATTTTTATGGTGATTTTCCTCTGTCACGCCCAAATCCAGGTGGAAAACCTTGTAATTGATAACACCAATCCACAATGTGATTTATTTTTCCACAATGAGTGCACGAAAATCGATCATGAGCTTAGTTAGAACCAGATATAGCATTGGCTATAGCAGTTGGCTGTTCACTAAGAGTTTGAACATATTAAGGAGTTGAATCAATGCTCATTTGGCATTCCTTTTGCATCACGAAACCAAAAACCTTAGAGAGAGAAGCTAAAGACATAACTGACGGAATTTGTGAGCGCAATTGAGCATATGAAAGGTTGAGACCCTAACTGCATGGTGCAATCCTATTCTTGATAGTGACTCCATCTCTTTGCACTATCACATCGGCACCCACCACATGAGCACCACAAAATCGGTTGGAAATCCTTGTATTCATCCCAAATGATACACAAATTTGTGAAATACGAGCTAATGTCAAGTTGTTGGCACAATTGATAGATTCGTGCCAAATCACCTTGCGAGAAGCGCTCATTTAGATCACACCAAATTGTAATTGCATCATCCTAATATATCAAACTGGAACTGATATGTGGAATGACATAATTGCGTAGCCACGAAACTACCATGTTGTTATAGCTCACCCAAAAAGAAAACAATTGATCATGCAGATGTGGTTTGGATAACGAGCCATCCACGAACAAAAAAATATTTTTAGCTAAAATGCAGTGATCATCTAACGATTCCAACTATTGTAATTTGATCCATTGAGCTGTTGAGTGACTAATTGAATGTCAGGATTGTCACTTGACAAAAACAATGTAAATCACAACTTAGAAACGTAGCTCTGGTACCATGTAAAAAGTGTAAAAAGGTGAAGAATAAGATAAGAGAAATGATTCCATTATTCACACAAAAGATGTGATCTGAAGTTGTACATCCAGTATTTAAGTAAGCTAGAAAGCAAGTAAAAAAATAACTATCTTCTAACAAAAAATGTTGACTAAGCAACTTATCCAAAACAGAAACGTTGAAGAACTAGAACCACGATCTCAACTACATTTTCTTCATCTCATGTACACGGTCTTTCTTCTCCACTTTCATGCACAATTTTAATAGATTAGATTAATATAACTAGATGACAATATTAGTTAAAGCCACATTTGTCAAGAACCCAACTCAACTCAATCTCTCAATAAAAAATATGTTTTTTTTTTCAGAGCCGAAGTTTGAACATGTGGAATTTTTATTTGTAAAATAATATTATATTTATTATATGAGTTATTGGTATTAAAATACACAAGCTTAGATCAATTTTTGTTTTGCACATGAATTTTAAAAATTGTGAATAAATATACGAACTTTATCAAGCACCCTCTACTATTTCGGATAGTATTTATGTAATATTATTATAATTTGAATTTTCATCCAAAGTAAAATTAATATAACAATGCTGATGACATCGACATGACACAACTCCAATCAAAACAATTTCGTTTCAAATAAAAAAATTAAAATTGAAAATTCAAAACTAATATTAAAAATTCATGTCATTCCAAACCAATATTCGTTAATATATTTATGACTTTTGTAAACGTATAATTATATTTTGAATCCGAGTATAAACTTCATAAGTAATGTGAGACAAAATTTTGAATTTCCTGTTATGTATCAATTAACATCTTATTTTCACGAGTTTTTTATTTCAATTTTAGTGTATTTTTTTATAATTATTTTATAATCTTTTTTTTTTTATATATGTTCTGTGATTTTTTTAAGAATCATTCATTTATCTTTCTTAATGAGAGCTGAGAGAAAAGAATGAAAATAGAGACAATCCGCATCAGAAGAGCGTACAATCATCTAAAGCACAAACCAAAACTAATCTCGTTCTAATTTCTAGGGTTTTACGAGGGTACAGTCTCACTACCTTTATCGAATTTCAATCGCGCTCCATATTCCCCCATAAACATGACTGGAAACTCACTACCGCCGCCACCACCGTCGCCACCGCCGTCGTCGTCGCCGCCGCCTCCATTAGAAGAACTACCCGATCCCAAAAGGCAGAAAATGTCAACCGCCACCACCTCCGACGAAGAAAATCCAGAAAACGCCGCCGCAATTCCCAGAACCCCCAAGTACAAGCGCCGCAAAGTCGCGATATTCTTCGCCTACTGCGGCGTCGGCTACCAGGGAATGCAGAAGAACCCCGGCGCCAAAACCATCGAGGGCGATTTCGAGGAAGCCCTCTTTTTCACCGGAGCGATTCCGGAGGATGAGCGGGGTTTGCACAGACGGTTCGATTGGGCCCGGTCTGCCCGGACCGATAAGGGGGTCAGCGCCGTAGGGCAAGTGGTGTCGGGCAAATTCTTCGTCGATCCGCCCGGTTTTGTTGAGCGGTTGAACTCCCACCTACCTCCGCAGATTCGGGTGTTCGGGTACAAGCGGGCGACGCCGTCGTTTAATGCGAAGAAGTTCTGCGATCGGCGGAGGTACGTGTATTTGGTCCCTGTTTTTGCGCTTGATCCGTCGTGCCATCGTGATAGGGAGAGTGTAATGGCTAGCGTGGGATCGGGGAAGGAGCTTGTTAAGTGTGTTGAGTGTTCCGAGAGAGGGAGGAAGGTTTTTGGTGTTATGGGAAAGCGTACTTTTGAGACGAAAAATGCGGCTGATAGTGTTGGGATTGGTTCTGGCATATCGTCGAACAATGAGAGTGCGTTAGTGGAAAATGAATCTGGAACTAATGATTCTGAGCAAAACTCTAGTGTTGAAAATGGAAACGGTGAAGCTCCGAAAATTGAGGAATTGGAACAGGTTAATGAAGTTTCAGTCGATGAGATTGCACAAAAAGGGAATGATAATGGTGGCAATGGCAATGGAGCTGGAGATGTTGGGACGACGGGGGAAGATAAATTGGAATGCGAGGATGCTAGCAGCCCCGCAAAAATTGAGCAAAAGAGCGAGTTCTGTTATGGGGAGGCTGAGAAGGAAATGTTCAATAGGATTCTCAAGTCTTATGAAGGGACACATAACTTTCATAATTTCACTACCAGAACTAAAGCAGAAGATCCTGCTGCAAAGCGATACATTTTGTCGTTTAACGCTAAAACTGTGCTCAACATTGATGGAATGGATTTTATAAAGTGTGAGGTTGTAGGGCAAAGCTTTATGCTTCATCAGATACGGAAGATGATTGGTCTTGCTGTTGCAATCATGAGGAACTGCAGTCCTGAGTCGTTGATTGAGAAAGCTTTTGAGCAGTAAGTACTCTTCTCAAGTTCTGTATCTTTGTTGCTTGATAATTCTCACCCAAAAACGATTCTTTAATATCAGGAAGGTGAACATTAACGTGCCCATGGCACCTGAAGTTGGACTGTATTTAGATGAGTGCTTCTTCTCATCATACAATCAGAAATGGAAACACACCCACGAGGAGCTGTCCATGAAAGATTATGCAGAGGAAGCTGAGGACTTCAAAATGAAGTACATTTATTCTCACATTGCTGCAACCGAGCATAAGGATGGAGCTGTTGCCGTCTGGCTACATTCTTTGAACTACCGCAACTATCCAGACTTGCGCTGTGCAGACAGCACTCCCATTATTGATGGAAATAAGGTGGTGGATGATTGCCCAAGCTCGGAGGTAACTCCCATTGCTGATGGAAATGAGGTGGTCAATAACTGCCCAAGCTCGAAGATCACTCCCATTCCTGATGGAAATAAGGTGGTAGATGATTTCCCAATATCGGAGGTCACTCCTATTCCTAATGGGAATAAGATGGTTGATGATGATTGCCCAAGTTCGGAGGTGGAGAAGGCCGAAAAAATGAATGTGGATGAGTGAGTCAACTTGAAGGTTTGCAAATAACCTTTGAGGTGCTTGTCATTTGACTTCGAGCCTATGTACTGCATTTTGCATTACTTTTGCAATGTTTTTTTCATTCTGATACTCTACTCTATAACCTGCAATTATAAAAATATCACATGATTTTAGTTATGTAGCTGTGCATGATATATGTTGGTTATTGAGATCAATTTTGAGACACAGTTCCTGCTATTTTAAGAACCATAAATTATAGTTATAATGGATTACATTCTCTACTCCTTTTTAGATGATTTAATGTTTCAGATGTGCTGGTCAAAGCTTCAAATTTTCTTGGTTTTTGGGTAAGTTCGTGTGCTTATTTTGTAAGTTTGCATTATTACTGTAAGATTGGGATCACAAACTCAAAGAGGTTGGAAATATGTTTGATATAGTTGATTAATAACCAATGAAACATGTTTGGACTTGAGGTAGTTTTAATCCCAATTTGCTATAGATTGGGATATCATAGTAATTCACGGAGAAGTTCCCATGAGGTGGTTTTGATGCTAATTTTGCTATAGATTTAGCAACATTTGATTGGTAGAATGAAATGTTTTGATTGTCTCATCCCTAAACTTGAACTTCTGGTTCTGGATAAGGAATCCCCACCAAGTATGAAAATTAGCCTATTTTTCTTTTAGTCCACAAATTCCTCATTCTATTACTATGATATCTCATCACGGGACCCCTTTGAAGATCATACAAACTTGAAGCTTTCAAGAGAGAAGAGTGATGAACCCACATTTAGCTACGTTATTATAATTTTGTATCTTTGCATTTGCTACTTGTAATGAGGGGTGATGGATAGATAGAATCATAGAATGGGTGACTTTTTAAATGATAATTGTGATCAAGTTTCCATTTTCTAATGTGCAAATAATTTTCATATAGTTCGTGATCTTTTCTTTTTTGAAAAAGAAAGCCAACAAATTTTGAAAACCAAAATGAAGATGATAAGTGTGCTAATATTTTTCTTTTTCCTTTTCCAGAAGGAATTTATTTTCATTTATTATTTGGTTAAAGGTAAAAAAGACCTTGTGTAGTTGCAATTGTGTCCTCATATAGTTCGTGGTTATAAATTGTGACCTTGTGGAGTATTATATGCAGTATGATGAAAGTTCCTCAAAAGTCAAAACAGGGTCAAGATTTACTCTTCAAAAGGCTTTTGCAAAAAAAAATGAAGGTAATCTATGTGACATATTTGACTAGCATGTTTTTTTTTTTAATTGTGTAAGCTATTAATATTGTATTTGTTTATAAATACTAAATTATCTAATACAAAATAGATTATGCTAAAAAGAAATTGATAATTTAATTAATTAATTTATGGTATGAGGATAAAATTTGGTCGTACTGTTAGTATGCCGAAAGAGACTAGTAACCAAAATTTGTATTACATATGCTACGTTGGAGGTGAGATATAGAATCCAAAGATTTATATAACATATAATGTGTCTTTAGTTTATAAAGAAAGAAAAAATAGGAAAAAAAAACAAAGGGAATTAAACCATCTCCAATAATACACCAAAAAGCAAAATGCGATGCAAAATCGTCTTCAATAGTCCCTTAAAACGCAACGCACAATCGCAATTTTTTGCGTTTTTGAACAGTGCAAACACAAATATGCGTTTGTATTTTGTGTGAAAATTGCATTCAAGGCCAAGTCTTTGTTATATTTTAAAAATGAGAAGGAGAAGAGAAGAAGAAGTGAAAAAACTTGCATGTAGCAGAAGAAGCAGACCGAGCAAGAAGATTGAGGAAGAAGCAACGGCGTGAAGTAATTAGGGTTAGATTTTTTTATTTAGCTTAATTAGATTTAGTTGGGCTTAATGGGCTGCGGTAATTAGATTTAGTTAGACTGAATTTGTTTTATTTATTAGGTCTTGCAAGTTTAATTATGTTTATGTTGAGCTTAATTTTATTTATTTATTTTTTGCAAATTGCAATACATGCATTTTGTGAAATTAAAGAAGATGTTATCTAACTAAATTAAATGAATACCAAACAAAGATTTTATAGTACAAACATATATATATATATATATACACACACGCATAGAGCAGCGGTAAGACTTATCCATTATTATCAACCAATTTAAATGTGTTCTTTTTTTAATTAAGAAATTTAAATATCAGTCAAATTAGATGAAAATTATCCATTAATTAATTACACTTTGGCCTCAGTTACTTAATGGGTTGTTTAATTGACTTCACTTAAATAAAATTATATCATAATACTAATAACTAAATAAAGTACATAATACATCATAAAATTCTAAAATACATTTTAAATAAACTTAATGATTAAAAAGATACATAACATATCATAAAATCCTAAAAAATACATTTCAAATACATAAAATTAAAACAAAAGACAAATAACGAAAGTACAATTACTAAATAAAAACCTAATCTAATAATCTGATAAATTAGATTCAAACCTTCCAATATTATTGAAGTATGAGGAAGATGTTCTAGGTGCATAATCATTAGGTTGATCTTGTTATTGAGCTCTTTTATGTAAAATGTGTCTTTGTTCAACTTTAGTAAACGCATGAATTTGGGGATTGGCTATGGAGCTCAAGTCGGTATATAATTATTTTCTTCATTTACTTGTTTCTGTTCATAGCTCGCCTTTTGATTTGCCAAAAGTTGATCCATTTGTTCGCTTGTTTTTTTCATGTCCTCCCTATGTTGCTCATTTTGTTCTTTTATAGCAGCAACCAAAGATGTCGTATCTTCATACTGCTTATTCTTTAGCTTTGCTTTCTTTACTCCGATGGGCCTTGATGATGAAGAACCACCAAGGACATGTTCGTCGTCATCATCACAGCTCATAGTAAATGAAGACAAACCTAGTGAGGCTTGCGAAGTATGAGCCAAAGTTTCTAAATCGGAAGACTGAATTCCACGTGATGGTTGTCTAAAGCTCCCTGCACAATCTTGAAAATTTTCAAGATTTTTAATCATGTACCAAACATGATCATATTTCCAACTTGATTTGTAATTTGGGTATTTCTTAAGTATCTTTTCAGCTTCTTTTATCTACAAGTAGTTATAATGAATTAATGGCATGTGAAAAGAGAAAATTTACATTAGAAAACATGATTAATACTCACTATGTCTGCATTTGAAGTACCACAAGCGTCCATAATCAATTTGCTGACTAGTATGACCCGGTGATTGGGTTTTGTGAAACTTGCATATAAGCTTGACATAAAAGGATGTCTTCTGCATTTGTATAGCTTTCTCTACGAGTAGACATTT
>JAYDZE010183553.1:0-21480 GCA_034509125.1 Monilaria moniliformis | reverse complement strand
TATTTATATTTAAAAATTAACTATAGTTTTAAAATAAAATAATAAATAATAATACTAATAAATAAAATAATTCAATTTCTGATTTTCAGATTTTTCATACTTTTCTCAAATTTTCCGCTTTGGTTCGACTTTAATTCTAAAATTTCGGATAATTTAATTCAGTTCGATTTTAGCAATAACCCGAAGCAAATCTGAATACACACCAATATTATTCATAGTATTAGCAATAGATAATTTTGTGTGACATATAGGACGTGTATTAATTAATGAGTGGCAGGCTGAGGCAATCCAAAATGAAAAATTAATAGAATGTATGTAGCATGGTAGTACAAACAACTAATAATTCATAAATAATTCAGACGTTAGTGAATATGGGGTGCACAAACTACCAACCACTACAACATTAAATCATGTGTGTGTGTGTAGCTGCGGTCTCATAAAAACGAGCAAACCTGAACATCAATGTGCGACCGCCCGGTTCCTACTACAATCAACTCAAAATCGAACCCTTCTCTTTGTTTCTATTAATAATAATAAAATTAAATAAAAAATAAAAAATAAAAAAATAAGTTAATCATATTATTATATATAAAAATAATAAATATATGAAATTACCTTATAATTTGATAAGTAAGAGAAGAGAGCAATTGAACTTTAGATATGAGAAGAGTTCCATTTATGTACGAAAAATAAATTTATTAAGGAACGAGCTCACACTTATGTCAATAACTATGCAATTAGGTCAAACTCACTTCTTATAAAAAAATAATGTAAACGACATTGAAAATGGGGTGAGGAACTACATGTATTGATGTATATATAGCACACATTGTTTTAGTCTTGATCATGAAGATCTACGGTGAATGCATTTCTTACTAGATGAGTGCTAGACCAGAGTCTGAATCTAATGAGGTATGAAAAGTTCATTTAATTTAACTTTTTCAAAATACAGTGAATTTTACGATGAATGAAGTGACTTTATATTCAATGCAATTAATTATTCGTAAATTACAACCCATTGCCTATTTAGGTCCGTAAATTTGATGTGTTGAGACAGCACCCTATTAAAGTCAAGTTACTCTACCCTAAGTTAACCACCTTTCCCACCAATAAATTCATCTCCAATTATTATTGAATATTACAGCACCACAAAAAATAACAAAACTGTAATTAAATTGGGCCTTCAGGGTACAAGCCATCATGCAGTTCGTACAATTACGTTATGATACCAACACGAAATTTGCATTGCATGGAATATGACATGCACCGCTCAAGATTTAACACCTTTCCTATATATGAATCTTCTTTATTAGTGACGGATTTAGAACAAAAAAATGAAAGGAACGAAATAAAATGATAAAAAAATTACATATAATCACAAATACGTTCAAAAAATTTATTTATTCCTACATCACATCCATCTCTCTATGTTTCGGCCGCCTCCTCCCGACCCCCCTACATCCGCCATTGTTCTTTATAATTAATTAATTAACTACTTGTTTTTGTCCTCTGAGTGTGTTCAAGAGTTCGAATCTATTTCACTCTTGATTTAGATTCACACACATAAATTAAACTCCATTCGTGGATAGGAACGTGACATGCTATTTAGTTATAGCAAACACTTGTGTACATCAACCCAGTTAAGGTTTACATAAACTTAATTAGAATTTATTTAGATGTGTGCCTCTTCCATTTATTGTATTCGAAATATTTTCTTAGTTGATGTATTTATGGCTAATGTGGCAATTTCTTATGCTAGAGCTTCAACTGGCCAAGCCAACCACGGCCCACCATTTTGTCAGATTAGGTGAACGTCAACCCATCGCCATGGGTTGCATGGGCTAAATTGATCGATTCGTCAAACCTGAAAAACAATAGAAGATAATAAATATAAAACAAAATAAAATAGTAACTTTATATATGTACACAATATATTATTATTAAAATTATTCACTTCCGATAATTGTTTTAGCAATTCCCCTTTGTAAAATCTGAGTATGCCAACGCAGGAATATAGAAACAAGTCAATTGAATAATTGATCAATATATTTGAACCATTTATTCGAGAAAGTGGGCGAGATTAGATTCAGAAATCCACTCGTCTGCAGAGATGGAACAAGAAAAAGAAAATTCAGCTGGAAAGGATAAATTGATGAAAAAGAAGTTTATACAAAATTGTATTCTATCTCACTTTTGATACAAAGGGGCAGATTTTATAAAAATATTCTGCTTAAACATATGAGAGAAAACTGCATGAATCACAAAAACCCACTAAATAAAGATTACATGGACAGAGAGGATTATACCTACAACCAAAGTATATATGCTTTTCAAGAAGTGTATGAGTGTATGACAAAGCCCTATATAAAACAATAACAACATACATAGACACCACTCCTCACTTCAAAGTGCCACCTCTTCTACGTTCTTTCAGCTCACTGGGCATGATTGACACTGAATCGATGCAGAGGCCGCCTTTCGAATGCGTGCAATCGATTTGTTTCATCGAGAACCTTACCTCGGTGGGTGGATCCGACTCGTTGACTAGGAACTGACCCACCTTGTACTCAATCCAACAACCCCGTTTGTAACTCCCATTAGCATCATCCTCTGGTGTGTCGTCTAAGAAGCACTCGCTTGATGCATGTTGGCCGTCTGAAGTAGACAACTCGAACCTAACGGGCTTGATATCCCAGCCATGAGTGTGATCAAAGTGAGAGATACGGCGCCTCAGTCTCCTAGAAAATCTCCCGAGGTGTATCCTAAACGACAATGTGTATATATCTGGTGGGAAAGGGAACGTTACAGATCCATCAACTTCAAACCACCATATTTGCTGCAAATATGCTACAACGTTAAATCTGCAAAAAAAAAAAAAAAAAAGTATAAAAATGTGGTGCGAAAATTTTGTACCAGTAGCAGTACCAACACCAATGATTTAATTGCTAGAGGGGGAGTCTCGTGTCACACCATCTGCCGGGTCAAGAACCGTTAGATGGGTCAAGAGCTAGATCTAATATGCCACCGGATATGGTTTCAAATCCAATTGCGTGTACCATCAGATGGTGTAACAAAAATTTCTGTGATTGCTAAAATGGAATGGAAAAACTCCAAGCTGGTAGAATTGGCAATTGGCCTTCATAGTATTATAATTCAGCACTATGTCGTATTTTGCAAATAAAAGGTTTGTATTACAAGGAAAAGACTAGGTTTTACAGTACACGTGCAAGTTTTAAGTATAGAACCAGTAATAATGAAATGCTGATAACTTCCACAACATTTTATCTTACAATTGCTTTGAAATTCAATTGTTGTGCAGATCACTTGAATCCTACTCCATGGAGCTAAACATGAAGCAATGTGGAACTGGGGCAACTTTTAATAATGTGGTCTCACAAATGCGACCAAAATGATAATTATGCCGAATAGGTATTGCTTTTTCATCAATGTTCACCAAAGCAAGAAAAAGCTGAGCATAGCTATCTGTACCTTTGGTTAAAAATGCAATATATGACCAGCAATTTTCATCTTCCAAAATGGGAATTAATGCATAAGCACAAGGTTTCACTCTCGCCTCTAACTGGTGAAGAGCATCTGTTTAAAATTTTCCAATGATTCATCTGTTTAAATTTTTCCTCACGCTAAATAGTCACTTCATTTTCAAATTCAAGAAACCACTACTGCACACATTCTTTTCATCTTAGATTATTTCTAAACATACAATTCTGCACTATTCTTTGTCTTCTATAGCTTCAAATAACTGCTAATGAAATGTCATTTTCTCATCCACATTCAAAAGCATCTGAACCCTCAGGTACCAACAGGTAAACATAAGCAATTTATCCCTAGAAAATTATCTAAAAAGTAAATTACTTGAGCAAAAGCAAAGTGGTAGAAAAGGTGAAATAATGGAAGAAACTGAATTCAGAAGCTCATCAACTCGAAAGTTTAGTAGCTCATCCAGGGTCTTCTTGGGGGTTCTGGCCTTTCTGGTTACATGTTCCCGGAAGCATTTAGTCAAGAGTTTCTTTCTTGTCTGATATAACATCGTAACCAAATTGAACAGCCCATGCCCGAAACAGTCGGGGATATGTGCGATTAAAATTTAACTAAGAATTCCATAGAATACAACCATATCTGAAACTGGTTCAAACCTCTTAGCTTCAATGAGAAACAAAATGTCAAGATGTGACTTGTGAGAGTAAAAGGCATAGAACGCTGCAAACTAACCTGGATTCTTCAGTAGGAACCCAATTCCAATATCTCCTGTCCTCGATGCCAGTGATTGCCATTCCCTTTGCTGATATTGACATGCAAACTCTCCCAGCATATCTGTCCACCCATACCAACTGCAAATTCCGAATGTGAAATGAGAATTATATTCAAAGAATTGAAAATGCATAAAATTCACTTAACTAAACATGCTAAAGAGATTCAAATAATGAGACATCTGATTCCATCAATATAAAAGAGTATCCGTAGATTAGGAGCTTTAAGATTTCAAGAAAACAATGGCCTGAGAATTTAGCAATATCAAATTTTGACCTTCGCAGGTGTAAATGTACAGATAAGTAGGTAAGTCAGTTATATAACATTTCAAAACAAAATAACTCAACTGACCGGGAACTACATTCATTCACACAAAACGAATCCTCCAAATCCTAATTATCGCAGCAATCAAGAACTCAACAAACAAATAGAAAGCACAAAAGTCAAAAATCCAAATCACTCCAATGGAAACGATTCGAGTCAATAAATTGCCGCAGAAACGATTATTTTCTTTTGAAGTGATTGAATAATCAGACTGACAGTAACAGATTTCAGCAAAACAAGACAAAATTAAGCTGACATAAACAGAGAAATTACAGTCGAAAAAGCGCAAATATATCGAGGACGTGCCTTGTTGCCGTCGTCGAAGGGGTTAGGACGTGCGAGGAAGGAAAAAATGTCCTTTTTGCAAAGGTTTTCCCAAACGCCGGGATGCGAGAGAAGCTGGAGGAGGTGGTGGTAATTGGAGGGGAGCTTCGCCTCCCATACGGCGTCGGATGAGGCGGCGCCGCGGAAGGCGCGATTCAGGCGAGCTAAATTGCATATCTCCGGCGGCGAGAGGTAGAGAAATACGCACGCCACGCAGCTCTCCGGTATATCCCCCAGACCCGGTCCGCCGCTGCCCGACCCGTTTTCCCCCAAATTCGACAATGATGCCCCCATATACACGCAATTCGCTCCTGCGATTGCCGTATGCCGGTGATTCTGGAAGAATATTCCGGCGATGGTGGTGGAGCGACGCCGCGAGGCGGTGGGGGAAAGGGAATATTTTGTATCGGCGACTGCAACACTACAGCTCCGCCATTACATTTTCGTTCTCCTGCATTTTTGGGGTCTCTTTAAATTTTTAATGGAACAAGACAACTAACTCAGTAATCCTTTTTATTTGTCTTTTAATTGCACAACATTTTATATGATATCCCTAAAGTTAGTCGATTGACAAATGAGTTTAGCATATCAAATTGAATTGTATACATATAATCAGCATAGGCAGAGTAGGTTGGAATTCAATTTATTTTTTTCTCAAAGGTATTGACCAATCAAAGTTTTGTTACATTTTTGAATAATTATGTTATAATACTATTATAATCTGTATATATATATATATATATATATATATAAAGTTTCTTTTAAAAGAAGAATATTTCATATAATATGCCTATCACCATAGTTATGTCGGTTTAAGCTGAATCAAAAGCTGGAGAAAAATACATATACTAGATTAGTAGATAGTTGCTTCTTTAATATGAAAATAAATTGTCATATTTTCATTTTGAATCCCAAATTTGTATAATTTGTTATAAATCAGACTCAATTTTTAAAGGCTTCGATCATTCTATTTTATTAGAGGCGAGCAAAATATCTGAAATTCGAAATTACAAATTGAACCAAATCGAAATTTAAAATTTGGCTTAGTTTTTTAGATTTTGATTCGGTTCGGTTTAGATTTTTGACGAATTTCATTTTTTTTTGTTCAGTTCGGATATAATAAAAATCGAAAAAAAATGAAAATCGAATTTATAATTAATAATATAATATGTATAAAAAATATATTTAATATAAATTTATAACTATATATATATATAAATATAAATATATTTAATATATACGTTTTTTTCGGATTTTCGGGTTTTTTGAAAAAAAATTATATGTATATGCAATTTCAGTTTTTCGGGTTCGGCTTTTCGGATAATTCAGTTTTGTTCGGTATCAATTTTCAGAAAAATTCAAATTTTCAATTCAATTTCATTTGGGCAAAAAGACGAATGGGAACCCCTAATTTTTCTGCATGAGCTTAAAGCTTTGGTTTAAATATCCAACGTCAAGATTCAAAAGTAATTGAGAATTGAAGTTCATTGTTTGAGTTGTCATCTCTCAATAACATCGTCGGCATCCGACGAATGAATTACCGAGTCAGGAGTTAACGCAACGGAATTCGAATTTTTCGATAGTTCGAATTGCAATTTTAGACGTCTAAATTCTATCTGTGAAATTGAAAATATGAATGGATAACTCAAACAATGGGCTTCAAATACCCCCAATTAATTTCGTGTTAGACATTGGATGGTTGTTTAAATCTATGCTCCAAAGTTCGGACAAAAATTAGAAGAGTCAATTCGTAACAAATTGATATATTGAAATACTCTAAAATTAGTCATGTCTATTTTGCAATAAGATCGAAATTTCAATTGTAATTATATCTCAAAATTTGTAATAAGATCAAGATTTAAATTTTAAATCTCAAGCTTTGTGTGTTTGATTTTGAGTATTTTAGTACAAATCTCATCTATCCCAAATCCCAACAATAGAAAACATTTAAGGAAAAAAAAAAGGAAAAGCTAATAATAGTCAATTTTTTAGGCAAGGCCTACTTTAGAAAAATTTCTCTAACAACATCATTTTGTTGGGAATTTGCATTATTTGCTACAACAAAAGTGCCCACCTTTTTCAAACACCTTTTTCTAACTTAGAAAATGTCGGAAAAAACAAGATTTGGTCAAAACGGTTGAATACCTATACTCAGTTTTTATTATATAAAGTAAATATTTTTCACTTACATTTATTAGTACATACAATATATTAAAGGAAGTATGGTCGCATAACAAATTAATAAATTTGGCACTTCACCAAATTAGACCACCAGTGGCCTTTTTTATTTTCTAAATCATATCTTTCTTTATCTTATTTCAAAAGGTTTGTTTCATATATGCAATAAAAATGTATAATATACATATACGGCTCGTTTATTTGTTAGAAAATTAATATTATTGGGATTGGGAAAAGGAGCCCATATTTATTATAAGTGTATTGAATTTAATTGTCAATGTTAGGTAAGTGTGTGAGTCATGCTTAATTTTTATGTAAATAAGTTGATATAGTGAGAAGAAAATATAAAGGATAATGGTAGGGTAATTACCAAAAATAAAATGGGCAATATTTTGGAGGATAGGCTAAAATGACAGAATAAGCAATTTTTAAGATACGGATAGAATATCATATTTCATTTATTTGTTTTATAAAAGGCTCTGTCTTTTGAAACTAATAAAAAGTAAGGTATTATGAGTTTGTTTATTTGGTAGGATTCTACTTTGGAAAATAATCTGATTCTTGATTTTTCAATTTCTATTTTTATTTGATTTTTTATCTAACAAGTAAAGTTATAAGAATTCTGAAAAAGAAAAATAGTGCGACTTTCCAAAATTCTTATTCCTGAACTTTTCTTAGGTATTTTTTTCTTAGTTTTATGATTCTAACATATTTAGGTATTTAATATTATTTTTATTATTTTATTAAAATATAAACTATAATAATAACAATAGTTATTATAATTATAATAAATATTATTTATTTATTTATATATTATTATATTATCAATTAATAATTTATTAAGCAAATCTTAATATAATTTTTAAAATTATAAGTTATACTTAATTTTAATAATAACTATAATAATAATAATATTAAGTATTATTATTGTTATCAATTTATTTAATAAAATCTTACTTTAATTATTACGTCCATTAGTTAATTGAATTTAATTAATCAATATAAATTTAGAATTCTAATAGTTTTTTTAATTTTTCCAAACACAGAATAAATAATCTATGAGAAATCATATTTTTAAGAATCATATATATGACCTCTCAGGTGGGATAAGTCATAACATATTTTTAACATATATTAATTAATTAATAGACTAAAGAAACCCTAATTTCATCAATTAAATTTTATAATTTAGGAATTGAAATTCTATATATAATTCTAGTACAATGTATGAAACAATTAGGTATATATTATATGGGAGTGGTAAAAATGAGTCCAGGTATGTATCGCATAAAATATGAACTATTTTATGTCCTTAAATTATGAGATCTAAGACGAATTCATTCCTTTACTAATTAAATTCATAATTCGGGATTTAAATCTCATAAGTAGTCCAAATTCTTTTTTAAAAAAAATTGTTCACGGCCAACTCATATTCATAAAAATTGTTCACGACCAACTCGTAGTCAATACATATCACATTTTATTTCTTATCGCATAGCAAACGAGAACGTATCTAAATGTGAAGCAATCATTGGATAATGAAAATATAGTTAGGGAACAAAACATTAAATTAATGTACAATACAAAACAGACAAATCTAACAATATGTTATTATTTGGCAACAGAAATTCTATTGGACAACATTCTTCCATTAGCAAGAAATAATTGTTTTTGTTATCCATTCCCTTGATTGGGTGGTGACCAACAGAGACAGAACTATACTTAATATAATTAATTTACAAATTCTGTTTAACACTATTTCAAAATTGTAAGAAAATCGTCTCATAGTACCCAACAATGACCTAAATATTGTATTGGAAGAATTTTTTTCATTTTTAACACTAGAAAATTATGTTAATTTTATGTTTATATATTGTCAATGTGAAAATGAAAGCACACCTACTACGACATTAATTTTTCAAGTCTGTCAGCATGAACAATTTTAATTATGAAAATTTTGGAAAGGCATAAAGCATAAGGACCTAATATTCTCCAAGACATCCTCAAATTAAACGTGCAATAAAAAATCTCCACTATAACATAGTGTTCTATTTCATATATCCTATATTTTAACATATAAGTAATTTCAATATAGTCTAAATAAAAAATCAAGGAATTTTTTTTATTGTTTATATCCTAAACTAATGGTTATTTGACAAGAAATCCTTTAACTATTGATAATTATAATAAAAATACACGAACTATCTAACAAAATTATCATGAACTATTAATAATTACAATAAAATACGTTAATTATATCAAAACTAACAAAAATATCTCACTATTCGATTTCAACGATGGACTTCTCCCGTCAGACCTCCAGCATGCCATATTTATGGTCATTGTCGTAGCGAGTTTTGAAAATTGAATTTTGTCGATATCTCTAAATCTAATAGTCCGCAATATTGTTAGTTTTCAAATAGTCCCTACGTATTATTGTAATTGTCAATAGTTCATCATTAATATTTTTAAATGATGGATAGTACAGAATATAATCCGTAAATTTCCCAAAAATCAATCTTAATCACGTAGCATCTAGCAAGATTTTTACCCATCAACCAAAATATGACTTGATAATTACTTGACCTAGCTACTTCCCAATCTTCATTCTCCACCAAACCAAACAAAAGTTTCACGTGCTCTTCACTTTCTTACTTTATTTACCCCTTTTTGTCACCTTTCACCTAATCATCCTCTTGGGTTCGGAGAATAGTCGGCATTGACTGAGTAATAGGTTTAATATATTCTAACAAAAGTCCTAACTTTCATCAATCCGTAACACCAACACATTTTTTTCTTCTTTTATTTGAATATTTCATAAAATATAATTTTCTTTCAATTCAATGCCCTTGAACATAAATTCTAAAAAGAATAGCCCTTAAACAGTGGCGTATGCAGGGGGGCCAGAGGGGGCGGCCGACCCCCTTTGACGGGCAATTTCCCCTTACCCCAGCCGGAAAACTGTTATGGTCGCCCCCTCCCTTAACCGCCGCCCCGCCCCGCCCCGCCCCAAAGAAGAAGATAACTGAAAAATTTAGCTTAACGCAACTAATTCTGCCCCCTCCGTTTTCCACTTCTGGATCCGTCACTGGCCTTAAACAATATAGCTCCTCGAATGAGAAAGTAATAAATTATTTAGCTACTTATCGTTGATATGTGAATGTAACCCTTAAATTATTTAGTTAAAAATACGAGTACGCCAATTATAATTAAGTGGTGAGGCATTAGCCCCCAGTTAATGCAAAAGTTCATATATTTAATAGCTGACACCAGCATTTAAGTAGATATAGTCAATTGGGTTAGCCCAACTTCAAAGAAATTACACTAAATATATTTATTAATACTTTTTTGACAACTGTCCCCTTTCCCATGCTAAATGAATAAATAAGTAAATAAATAAATAAAATACTTATTAAGGTTCATCAACTAATGTGACTTGTAATAAATGGATTAAAGGTTTTATTGATTTTTAGATTTGGTGTCTACTTGTAGATCAGATGCTAAGCAGTTTTTTTTTTCCTTTTTCTGACAATGAGGAGAAAATGGAGAAGTATTACATATATACGAATTAAAGTTATGACAAAAACTATAATAAACTCACACGTGCCATCAACTAATTTAGAGACATGACATGCTTATTGATACTTAAATAATGCAAAAACTTGTTCGATATCGTCTGATAATGACACGGATTAAGATTCATATCTAATAGTACATTTGTAATTACAAATACCAATTAAATTACAAGTATTATTGGAAATTTGGAAATGGATTTTAATTTGAATCTTGACCTTTTTCACGATGAGATGATCTTATACGATAGACCCGAAAGAATTACAAGGATCCAATATTAATTACAACATAGATACATGTCAATTGTGGACCTTTGACATCTTTGCAGAAGGAAACATGCCGCATCCATCTCAGCTGACCTAGTCATAAAGATAAATTGGTTCAAGTGATAGGTAAAACATTCATGCCCCACTCACAATATTAATAGTGAAATTACATAACTTTAGTAAAAACTAATTCGATGATAAATTAGAAAACGGTTCTCTTTTGCCAATATTCATTTACAAAATTCAAAACAAATTATTGTTTTGTTAGTAGGACACCATGATGAGATAAAAGAGATGGGCTACAAAATAGATTGAATGAATAAAAATAACAAACCACGCCCAGTGGGACTCGAACCCACAATCGCCTGATTAGAAGTCAGACGCCTTATCCATTAGGCCATGGGCGCTTGTTGGTAGACTTTTTCATATTATATCAACTATTAAATATTTACGCACCCGGTGAGACATTTTAGTTCAACCAACTTGTCAGAATTTTAGCATCAACTTGAAAAAATATTTACTAGGTCAATATTTGAACAGATTATAATAAGGCATTGAAATATTTTGCTAAAAGTGTCATGACGTTTTCAACATCCCATACGTAATCATGACGTTTTCAACAGTTTAGCTAAGGATACTATAATCAAATCTTAATTAAAACGTAAGGGTATAATCAAAGGTCAAAAACTTGGCATTAACTTAGAAACTCTTGTGGTTTAAGTTGATCGAGTGGAACAAGTTTTAAGCAAAACCCAACACCATAGGCTCGCCAGCTCTATTGAAAATGATCGAATCAAACAAATTAAACCAAACGCAAGAACCATGAGGCTGAGGATTTTACTATTATATTCTCGATAATTAATATTACTCGAATGAGTTAAAACCAAAAACAATGCGGGTTGATTCAGCAAATTTTACCATCGAGCGGCGCTCGAGGCAGTTATTTCCTTACGAGAGATGAAAACAAACGCCATCTCTCACGGTTTGCTACCAGTAATAGTAATAAGTATTTTTCAAGAATTACATCACGGTGAATAGTACACCCATCCACCATTCTTTCAAAAAAAGGGTGCCAATATGTAATTTCATCTATAGCCATCCCAAACCAACATCAAAATTCATGGTGATGCCTACTAGGTTCGTGTCCCTCAAACTTCCTCACCAAAATCAAAGAGCGAAATATCAGTTTGATGTTGTAGTTTGGAATAATGTTTGACTCCATGTGTTTTAATCTTGGAGTTCGATGATCTTCACCACGGAAGCATCTCCGACTTTCTGACACACAACTACTCGATCATGGGACTTGATAACTCCAGAGTCTTTTCCATGATCAAGTGCAACCTTCAGAACAGACTCATTTGTTGCGTTTGTGGACTCAGCCTGCGAGATGAACGGAGTCAGTCCACAGTCGAGGATAAACCGAGCCATAGTATAAATCGGAAGTAACTAGAAGCACATACCAAAAGTAATATTCAAATAATCAAACTCTGATACAAACATGATCAGAATGGGTAGGCGACATAGGGCTCCATGTATAAAGTGTTTGCAAAGTTATTATATAGGCAAAACTTGATGATATAAATTCAAGCATAAGCTCTTTAGACAATAACAAATTGATGTGGCTTTGTGCAATGATTTGACATTTAAAACAACTTTCATTCAAATGTGAGATGCTATATATGGCCATAGTAATTTTGCCTCCATAATGCAAATATGATCGAAGGAAAAGACAAGGAACTTACTGGATGCCGAGGATCAGCGAGCAAGGGGAAAAGGCCTCGTACTATAAGTGATTGCCTTGCCTGAACATGTGCAGAACACTATAAGCACCTCACTAGGAAAACAAACTACAAGAACAGAACTAGAGGAAGGATGATCACCAAAAAACCAGGAGAAAAGCAATTAGATGTGTGCCAACTAAATCTCCTACACAATATAGGCATAGCTTCTTACTGCCTCAATCAGATAACTCTAAAAACAATATTACACGACTGAAATTGTGTGGAACTGTCTACCTTCACTACTTTATGACAGATGTCTGGATGTCATTATATAGCCATCACAGCCTTCCTTATTAATATGAAAATAGAGCCATCAAATAAAATTGTTCTGGAAATGGTTAGAGCCATTTAAAGCTTAAGGGGAGGGTGGGACTGAACGCTGACACATGCCACAAAGAGGTGATGTTATAACCACACTGCAACAAGTTGGTAAAGTCGAATCCTGGTTTTATAATAAAAATATAATCTTGATGTAGAGCTAAAGTCTACCTCAAATGCACCACTAAAACTCCACTTCAGTTGATTTGTCTTTAGCCGAGGAATGACAACAGATAACACAGGCATTGTTGGCCTGTACTTCGCTATCAATCTGCATTAAAGGAAAATGTTTGAGATGATGCTAAAATCATCAATTGGAGTGCATCTTAATATATCAGTTGAGATGCATCTGACAAAGAGAACAATACCTTGCAGCTCTTCCAGATGACGTAAAGCATATTATGACAGACGCCTTTACTTTAAGGGCCGCACGGACCTAAAATAAAGTGCAGATAGAGTGACTTAATATGATGATCTAAGCAAAAACTGAAAGCACAATCATGGGACAGAAAGTTCTATCGGAATTCTTTTGCTATTTAAATTTCCGCCTTTGTTATTCTTCAGTTGTTTAGTAACATACCGCAGAGGAAGCAATAGATTCCAAGTGGGTCATTGGTTCACCAACAAATTTTACAGTCCTCTTGAAGTATTGATCTTGATTGAAGACCTTCTCTGCCTGTGAAGAAAAGGGGAAACTGCAGTTAGATTCAAGCAATTGCCTGAGTGTTTATCAATAAGGACATTGAGGCTAGCCAAGAATTCTTCATATAGGGGTGAACACCTGGAAGATATATGTTAGTCCAAAGTTTGCTGCTATTAATGGGAATCAAATTAGGCAATTATATATTTTGATAGTAGTGGCAATTAAAGCATCAAAACTTTAGTGCTTTGCATAGTAGAAATAAAACGTAGCAGCTTAGAGAGTTTGCTTGTACTTGTACAAAGAATAAACATGAACAAGTTGGGAATCTACTTGGGTCAAAAACAACTTCAAAGCATTTATGATGAATATGTAATAGGGCCATGGATCAGTTATATAAAAAAATGAAAATTCATTGCGATTAACATACTGCATGAAACAAAACTGAAGCTGTTCAAATCAAGAAACCTCAAATTGGAATGTATAGGAAACAGAACACCACAAAGATATCAACAGCTAATATGAAGCCAAGCAAATGCAAAGGTAAAAGACAAAATACCTCCGCACAGATTTTCCCAACAGTAGAAATAGTTTCCACAGGATACAATCCACGCAAGGTCTCAGCACCAAGAAGAATAGCATCACATCCTGAAAAATATACATTATCACCATAGTTCAGCCAGCTGATATTTGACCAACAATTAAAGACTGAATGATAAATCCAAAATTAGTAAGCAAATACAAAAAAAGCCCTTGAACTATTAACAGAGAAGAAATGCCAGTTCACAAAAACTGCTTCAAGAAAACATAGCCAAGCATTTAATGTTTTTCCAACAAAGATATCAGCCGGCCGCTTACCATCCAAAACAGCATTAGCAACATCAGTTGCCTCGGCACGAGTGGGCCTCAAATTGTCAGTCATGCTATCAACAACACGAGTTACAACTGCAGGCTTTCCAGCCATGTTACATTTGTAAACAGCAGACTTCTGAAACAAGAACACCTGCAGATACAGAGAAAGAAATTATTCTAAAAATTATAGAGCAGAGGAAAGAAATTACATTACTTGGAATTACATTACAAGCAAGTAATATGCAAGAATTATGAGCATCCCATGAAGAAACAGGCCATAAAGTCCATATCATTTTTTCAAGGGTTATAAAGTGAGGTCGGCCTGATATATAAAGACCAACTGGTACACTTGAAATTCCAAATGAAAAAGATTACAACTACAGAGTATAACCTTGAAATTTGAGATACCAACTAGATAAACACATTCTCAAAGTCAGTATGCCTCAGTGGCCATCACAAAATAAAAACGAACAGATGGGGAATACAAAACAGGTTTTTGCATAAACAAATAAAACGAACTGCTAACCTTCTCAGGTGGGAGGTCTATGCCAAGATTTCCACGAGAGAGGATGATTCCATCAGCCTCCTGTAGGATCTCGTCAAAATGGGTTAAACCCTGTAGACACCAGTAACACAAAGTAGCCAGTTAAAGTTTGTGAGCCACTCACGTACACCACACTCATTGCTTGTAACAAGTTAACAACGCAACCCGTTATTACCCTCAGCTTACCTCTACATTTTCAATTTTAGCAAATATTTGAGTCTGACTCAGATCACCAAGCTTTGACAGAAAATCACGGGCCTGCAAAAAAAATTATCAGCTTCAAGGCATCCAGATAGTTGAAAAGGATTATACGTGGAATTCAGATTAAAAACAATCAAAACAGTTTTTCCTCAGCCACTTTACCTCACGGACATCCTCTGCGTGACGTGTGTATGATAACGAAAGAAAATCAATTTTATTCTTAACACCCCAAGTACTGATAACCTGAAACAAAAGTGATATGTCTTCAAAATTATAATCCTAATAGAACAAATGAATAAGCCAGACATATAAAAGGAATCACCAAATATAACATCTAGTTCAGCATCAGAAACTCAAACAAACAGACATGCTTCGGATGCCAAATTGGGCACTACATTTGTAGGGTTGAATTTCACCATGAGTAATACAAGAAGGTCAAAGGAAACTGCATGAAGTTTAGGTTTCAAGGTGGTGACATTTTCAGTTTTCTTCTCGACATTAACAAGTATTATTGTTATGAGAAAGGAACATACAAGTTAAAGGAACATAGAAAGTGCGGGAGTGCTAGCTATTTACTGGTAAGTTCATCAATAAGTCTCATTCAGAAATATCCTCCAGATATCATGAGAAAGGAACATACAAGTTAAACAGTTATTGCACGGTGTGCAGCACTCACCTCCTTGTCCTTTTCAGATAGAGTAGGCAAATCAATTCGAATTTGTGAAGCATGTAATGTAAATAGTGATCCTGCCAAGGTCGCAGAGTTCTTGATAACACAAACCACATCATCACCCTTTACTTCATCAACCTGCCAGCCAAATCACAAATGATAAGTAATCAATCTTACTGAGATAACTGATTATATATTAAGCATGAGGCAAAAAATGCAAAATAAAGTGTATAGATGCTCACGTTCCCTTCTATCATAAGAAAGTATTTAAAATGGCAACAGGGAGAAGAGATCCAGAGGCAGATGAACAAACTCAAGAACCAAGTATAGGAAAACATATACAGGAAAAAAGAAAAGGAGAAGCAAATCAATAATAGAAAACTGATTCATACAAGCCCACTCACATTGCAAAGACAATTAAGCATGTGAGAGTGATTAATAGAAGGGGACAACACAACTAGGAGAACTTAAAAATTGAAAAACACTAAATAACTACACATCCTACCTCAAGCCAAACAGAAGTCGTCTCACTTCCTGTGAATAGGTATTGACCAACAAAAATGGTGTCTCCCTTCTTCATAGCCTGCAAACATGGACCTTGATTAGGAAGAACAACAAGAAAAAGGCCTAAAGCAGATTAACGATGCCAAAAGAATGCAGTAGTACTCTTAGAAGCAATACAGACAGTGGTAGTGATAGCTAGAAACATATTAGCAGCTCAGGCAACAATAGCAGCTGTAAATAATTCTGATTAAAACATATAAAAAAATTCAATTGAAGGAGAGAAATAACAGTAAAGCGAATCGACTTGCTCCTTCAATCACAAATTGACAACAATGGATGGAAAAAAACAGGAAACAAATTTTACTAGGAAATTAGTTACAGAACCTTGGCCAATCCAGCAAAGTTGATTGGCAAAACTTCAGATGTTGCTTCTTGACCTTGATCAGGAGTCAAAATAACCTTGTCTTCGGCTTTAAGGGTTATAGATGTCTCACGTTTATTAACAACTTGCATTTCAGCACCCACGGTGTCTAGCATAACCTGAAAACATGTTAAACACCAACATCATCAACATTGATAGAAAATCTACTAATTGTTTCCTCTTCAAAATAACTCATAAAACATAAATTGCATGCTTTGTTTCACTCTCTCCAGCTGTTAAAAGAAGAAAAATAATTCGAAATCAAATATAAATCAAACCCAATAGTTCAATACACTTACAGCACAGAGTTTCTTAGTACTCTTAATAGCAGTCTTCAAATTCTCCAAAGTCTCCTGGTGAGAGTCCGCGTCGCCCCATGAAAAATCAAATCGCGCAACTGCGACGTTCGGAAAATAAACAAAAGAACAAAAACAATAACAAACCAAATAAGATCAAAATCCGGATAAAGACAAATACAAAAACAAAGTACTCCCAAAAAAAAATTGAATCAATTACCGGACATTCCAGTCTTAAGGCAAGAGGAAATGACTTCGACGGATCGAGAGCTGGGGCCAAGCGTCCCGACGATCTTCGTCATAGCAGGGAAGAAACTCTGCAGACACACACCAGATGAGTCACAGAAATCCAAACAAACCAAACCGCAAATGCAAACGCTAGTAATCGAATAAAACTAGATCCGTAGCAAAAGCTAGAACGTCCGCTCAAAAATCAAAACAGAAAAACAGCCATACCGCTTTGGATGGCTCGAGGATGGTGGCCATCCGAATTGGCTCCTCGAGCAGCAAATGATTTGAATGCATCTTGCTTGTCTTCGATTTCGTGCGAGTAACAGTAATTGAAGCACGAAAAAATAGAATTTATTTGGTGTCTATTCTATATTCTTCTTATGGTTCCACAACTCTGAATGGGAAAAAAGGAGCAGAGAGAGAGAGAGAGAATAGAGAGAGAGGGACTAAATAATGCAATGCAGTGGTGGGTTTAGTTTGCTTGTTTCTCTTTCTTAGATTTCTTTTTCCCAAAGAAACCTGATTTCTCTTATTATTCTTCCCTCTCCGGTTCGGCGCAGCCCCGGTATTCACCTTCCACCTCTTGGTACAACGAATATTCCACTACGTACCACTATTAGCATATTATTGTAAGAAAAACGTCAATCTACCCGACAGCGACTACGAGTTACACATGTCATAAAAAAAATAAAAAAAATTGTACATGCAAAAAAAAAAAACTAAAATTTCATTTAGCAAATTTGTGTCACGTTCATCAATAACGGTGCCGTGAAATGGTGAAAAAGGGGGCGGCCGCGGTGGGGCGGGGATGGGGGCGGGACAGCCGCGCCGTAGTCGTGCTTTCAGCCGCTGGAGCGGCTGATCGCCAGGCTGCGGCAGCCACGATTCGGCGGCGATAATGGTGGTCCGCCGCAATGCAGCGGCCACCTTTATTTATTTATTTTGCATTTTTGCATAAAAATTCAATTTTTATATGCTTGCGAGAAAGAAGCTAATAAAGTGATTCAGTTTGAAAAATAACTGAGCAGTAATGGTATTTTCGAGGCAATTTTAATGGGGCAAGTAACTTAATTATGTCGTAAGCATATAAAGATTAAATTTTTAGTTTTTAGTTAATGTAATCGTAGGAATTTTAATTATGTTGTTTTCGCTTTTTAATTTATGTAATTTAGGATTTTAAATTATGTATTTTAAAATTTTAATTAAGTACTTTTCCAATTTTTTGTCTACATTTTACAAATAACTTAATTACGAATTTATATATGAAATTGAAGAAAAAAATTGAAGTAAAAAATAATAAAAATTGAGTTGTGGCTGATTTGGGACTGAATTTTTTTGGGCTGGGATAATGGTGTTGTAACTGAAATGTAAAATGCTGACGTGGCAGCTGAAAATTGAGTTGTGGCTGGATTTTTTGGGGCTGGGTTAAGGATGCCCTAACAACAATCATATACCAATCAAAAAATAATCCAAAAAGAAATTAACACAATCATATAGAAACAAAAACAAGAAAACAAAAAAAACAAAATATTTTCCCTCAAACAAAATCACACTGTCCATTTATTGATCTTGATCCTTGGGTCAACCTTGCATTTCACGTACGAAGTTGTCACCGACGTCGCCGTTTTGTCATTGGGGATCGAAATCTAATTACGCTGCAGGTAACCCTAATTATGAGATTCTTTCTTTTGATTTTCCCAATTTTAAACTTCACTTAGGTATTCAGTTGAATCTTCAGAAGGCATACTCTTATTCTTCAAGCTTGATTTCAGCTGCGAAGTGTCGGCTCCGGAGATTTGATTTCTCGAGCTCGAAACGATGTTTCTCAACGTCGTAACGTTCTTCTTCCATTGAGTAAAGCCGGGGAAGGATCTGTCAGCAATGTCAAGATCGCCGGAGATGAATTTGACCAATATCGTGTCATAGATAAAGTTCATTCTTTTCTTAAGTTCCACCATCTGAGAATCGAGCTTCTTACTTGTGATCCCATACGTCACGAGACTGCTCTGCTACTTTGCTTCGGGGACGAGCAGCGCCATTGCCGGAGAGGACTTATCAAGCTTCTTCTTCAAAGTAGCACAAATTCAAATTAAATAAAAATTGCAAAAAGAGTGTTGTTAAATGCACATGGATACGGGTGGGCAAAATATCTGAAATCCGAATATCTGATCGAACCAAACCGAAATTTAAAATTTGGTTCGGATTTTCGGTTCGGTTCGGATTACATTTTTGGCAAATTTCGGATTTTCGGATCGGATCGGATATATTAAAAACCGAATAAATCTGAAATCCGAAATATATATTTAAGTATATATATATATTTTTTTATTAAGACCTTCAATTTACACTCTTATTACATAAATATTGAAACATGATATTTTATATATTACCAACTTTATGGTATTAATTTAGAAAAATTATTTTATAATTTTATGATTTTTCAGATTTTTGAATTTCAGATTTTCGAATTTTTAGATTTTTTTTAGGTTTTTTGGATTTTTATACAATTTCGGATTATCGATTCGGATCGGATTTGGAAGTTCAGATTTTCGGATTTTCGGATTTGGATTTTCGAATAATTCGGTTCGGTTCGGATTTAATTTTAAGAAAATTTCGGAATTTCGGATCTGTTCGGATTAGGTAAAAATTCAAACCGAAATACGAATGCTCACCCCTACACATGGACATGATGAAAAAGTAAATGATAAAATGTACTTTTTTACCCTTAAAATGTTCAAGAGGCTCAAATGTAATTTTTCGATATATGTGTTTTTCATTAATAAAATACTCGTTTTCTTGGGATATTAGTCAATGTTCCACTATTTGTAATCATTTACCCGTTCATCATGAAATTAATTATCTAATAATTTTTATAGTAAAAATAAATTTTATTATAATAATAATAATAAATTAGATTTTATTTGAAAAAGTATATCGGATACTATATTTTTAAATCTATCAATTCTAATAATTATATACTCTAATTAGTATAATAAATTCTTGATAATAAATACAAAATTCAAGCAAATCATATAAAACGAAAATTAAAGATAAAATTTAAAAGATATATATATATATATATATATATATATATATATGTATAAAATAAAAATAATACATAGTGAAAGAGGAAGAATATGACCTGTAAACAAAGTTAAAAGCATAAATTCTATCATATCCAGGGAGACCCTTGATTATAAAAATATTTAAAAAGTTAAATAGGGTGTCAAATTGACGATGAGTTTTCGCGTGTCAACCGATCCAGAAATTTCTTCTTATTTCAAAGTTTGACTAGTGGTGCATGGGAATTGCTCCAGTTTTATATTTTTATTTTTTTAATTGAGATTTTTGAACTCTGTCTTGAACATATGGAATTTTCTTTAATTAATGTAAAAAAAAAAAAAAAACACAGGACATGTTTATCAGAGAGGTGAACGTATGGTTGGAATTCCACGGCCTCCTTTCTCTAGATCTTTTTTTTATAACATGCTATAAAAAAATCGAAAGATCCACTTCTAAGGGTTGCGTGTTCTCGTGAACTCAAAAAATTATCCTCCAAAAATGGCAAAACTAATAAATAGACCAAAGTATCCTCGAGTTCGTCACACAATATTTTTCTAATTCAAATTTATCTATATTTAGTGACTAACATACTATTCTACATACACGAGGTTTACAAAAATACAACCTAGCATAATGGATGCATATTTTCTTCGTCGTCTAAAACGATATTAATAATAGGGTTGAAATTTTCAATTCTTTCAAATTCTCAAGAAATGCTTGTCAATCAATTAATATCCACTTTCTTGGAAGATTTCCCGGCGGCTCATAATTGCTAGCTTTTTTATTCACGTTAGTCATTTGTCAACTGCACACAAAGTTCATTTATTTCTGTCAATCATTTTCTATTATCATTAGAAAACTATATTTCCAGTCTCAAAAAATCCAGCCACAACTCAATTTTCATCTGCCACGTCAACATTTTATTTTTCAGCCACAACACCATTATCCCAGCCCCAAATCAGCCACAACTCATTTCTTATCATTTTATCATTTTTTAATGCTTCAATTTTAGTTAGTTATTTTAA
>JAYDZE010183442.1:0-21482 GCA_034509125.1 Monilaria moniliformis | reverse complement strand
GTGTCCTATTGATCGGTTGGTTAGTTGGTATTAATAATTTATAATTTATTGAGAAACAGTCAAAATAATAATAATAACAATAAAAGCAATAATAATAATAATAATTATAATAATAAGGAATGACGAAAGTTCAATATGCCTATATGTTATTGTTCAGTCACCCCCTCTAGGCTCTAGCCCCCATCTAATCAACAAGTATGTAACTCAGAGCAATCACAATCTACCATTGCTGTACCATTTCTTGGGTAGATTCTATACCACGTTTTCTCTTATTTCATATTTAAGAATTAACACTTATAATTATATCCATTATTCATTTCTCTTAATGTTGACTTCCCATTGACCGCGGAGGGGAACACATGTAGCGAGTTGGCTTGCTAGCTTTCCCTCCGCAAAGGGACGTCCGTCCCGCCCCGACCCCCGCAATTTGTCCCGCCTTTGTCCCTTTTCTCCGAGACACGCCACAAAACTTCCGTTGTTCTTACATTTGTTTCTCACCAACAAGCTTGCCTCTATCTCATTAATAAATTGAAAGAAAAAGTTTACATCAACCCATCAAAATGGGCTATACCTCAGTAGATATAAGTAATTTTCTTCTAGTGTTTGGGATCAAAATATCCTATTAATGTTGACTTCATATTAGTATTTTGGATTAATTTTATATGGCTAGAATTTTGAAGCCTTTTCCAAAAATGATTTTATTAACTATTTCTTTTTCTGTCTGTGAACACACTTGTAGAAGATATCTAGATTATTCAATGAATTATATGACAATTGGATTTTATTTAGTCCCCAAAAATGATCTATGTCGGTTATTCTAATTTTAGGCAACATATAATTATAATCAATTTATTGTAAGTAATTTCACATAAATATTCTTTAGGGAGAGAAAAGGGCAAATATTTTTTTCGGTGGAAATATATATTAGTGCAATATATCAATTTATTCATTAAATAATCTACAAGTTTTTGCATATGAACAAAAGAAGACGAAATATTTGACAATAGGGTTCTAATTACTTTACTAGTGATGTTGCCGGGTCCCACAATGTTCATGTTAACGAAGATTTTAATGGAGAATATGGTTGGGCATACATAGGCATCATCAGTATTAGCTAAAATTAATGCTGTAGAATTTATTTATACATTTCTTCCACGCATACTTAATTTCTAAGATATAGCATTTGCCAGACTACCGCCCCTTTTATTCAACTAAATTGTTTGTTTCATGATTTAAGTCAAATTTCAATTTAAAAATCCTGCTATTTCAATATTTAATTAATGATACTTTTCCTCCCCCACTTCAAAAATTATAAAATAAAATTAATCATACCTTACTCAAAACTCAAAAGGGTATGAAGTTGGTTTAAGATTGAATTTAATTCATATTTGAAAGTTCAAAGTGTAATAAACATGATAGAATTATATGTAGTGACGGATACATAAAATAAAATTTGTGGGGTCGGAGCTGCTGCATGTGAGGTCGACGACGGCTCGAAATATCAAATTTAATAGAATTTTTTAGTACTTGTGAATTGACAGTGGGTCAGCCGACCCCGCGCAACCCCACCTAAGAGTGTCGCTAATTGTATGAGATATTTTCGTTGAATGCAGAGTGGAGGTGGACAATAAATAGCAAGGAATACATATGAAGAATAAGAGGTATGGAGCACCTATTTAGCCGTAAGGATAGCAAGTCAAACATCAATATATACTTTTTTTTCCTTTTTTTGTGGATAACAATATTTTCCTCTCTGAACTCAATTTATGGAAATGCATTATTTACATTACATTATGCTAAAAGAGTAACTTTAAGTGTCGTCTCTCAATTTTTATTTTTAGCAATTCACATACTTTAGCACCTTAATTATATATTATCGTGGAACTTATTGACAACCAACACAATAACTAAAATTATATTCTTATCCCTCATAAAGGAAAAAAATATTTGTAAAATATAATCTAGAAGACTCCTAATAATATATTTTTAGGAGGGGGATCAAAGTGAACACAATTAAGGTTTTATGTTCAATGAACTCATCATAGACGGTTCCTACATTATGGCCATGTACAACTTATTCAAAATCTACAGCCGCACATCTATCATTTGACTACCCACGTGCTGACTTCACTTCTCTCTCTCTCTCTCTTCTCTCTCTCTCTTTCTCTCTTTTTCTATTTCATTTTCAATCTTTAGGGTGGTTATCAATTACTTCCTCCATTTTTTTTATCGAGTAGCCATCTGTCAAATTACACGTATCAAAAACATTTTTTTTTTTTACCTTTAGACCGTGAGTAACGGTGCTTCGAAAAGGTAGAAAAAACTGCCATCTTTCAAATTACATGTATCAAAAACATTTTTTTTTACCTTTAGATCGTGAGTAACGGTATTGCGAAAGGGTAGAAAAAACCGCCGCAAAGCCGTGGCCGGAAATCGGCCGGGCTGGAGGTAACGCTCGCCTCGCCACCGCCGAGCATACCGCATTGCACGCGGTTGAACGCCCCACTGTCGGCCGCCTTTTCTAATATATATATATATATATAATTTATTTTTATTTTATTAATTAATAGACTACATTTTTTTATAAAAAAGATTGAAGACAAACTACAATCACGAAAGGGTTTATGGACATGGTCACGGGTGGGGGGTGGAGGGCATTCTTTCTCTATAAATAGAGAACATTGATCCAACATTTTTCACACCAACAAACTCTCATTCTCACTCTCATTCTGCATCTATAGATTTTTCTTGCAAATTCGGGGATTTTCCTATGGATCCAGCATTTTAAGCATTTTTTAGAGTATTGTCGTAGTAAGGGTTGGATCCCAATAATCATCAATGTTGGAATATGGCACCAAATAATTCTATATTTTTTCTAATGATGGGCTAGAACGAAAGTTCCGTCGACTTTTCAGCATTCAAAATCGAGGACTACAATGTCGACAAGATGCATACCATCGACGATGTGCTACCATTCGCTCCGGTGAAAGGGAAAGGGAAAGAGAAAGGGAAAGGGAAAGGGAAATGGAAATGAAAGAATGCTGCTCCCATGCACTATGCGTAAGGGCGTGAAGAAATATGGCCTAGAGGAAGCAAAAGTACTGGTGAGGTGTTACGTCGATGTGTCCAGAGACCCGATGATCGGCAACGGAAAAAGGGTCCACGTCTTCTAGGAGAGCATTGTGGAAAAATATAACGAGTTGAAGTCGGTTTGGGCATTAGACTGAGATTATGACCATCTGTGCAAGTATTGGGAGCGGGTGCAGACCGAGGTCTCCAAATTCACCGACTACGTCAACAACCTGGAGAAAATATGACCGAACAACTATAGTTATGACAACATTCGGGAACAAGCCCACGTTGCCTTCTACAACGACGAACATAAACAGTTAAAGTACAAGGACGTGTGAGTAGTTATTCAAAACCACCACAAATTTTCCAGCAGCTCGAAGTGTCCAGTTGTCCCGAAAAGAACTAAGCACTCTGCCTCTAGCCAATACTCTACCAGCGAGGACGCCGATGCATTCGATTTGAGTGCGACGATGGAGGAGAGTTTTGGCACACAGTCGCCGATGCATGAGACTCGTCGGTCAGGAAGTGGCAGAGAGGAATAGAGAGGCCAAAGCCGAAGACGATGATAAACGATAAATACTAAAATTTCATTAAAACAACGAAAATTACATAATTAAAACAAAATAAAATTTACATAATTAAAATTTTATAAATTATATAATTGATATAAAAAATAACATAATTGAAAAAAACAAGTAATGATCATTATCTTTTTATTTTTTATAATTGAATTTAGAAAATTTATTTTTGAATTATAAAAAAATTAAATTAGGACACATGGTGGACTCTAATTGGGCGACACTTAAGAACTTTATAGAGTGCTAGTGCTTGAGCACTATACAAAATACTCGGAGCTCCTGCAGTGGCGTGCTTCTCACCTCTAAATACTCAGTTGCTGATGCTCAATTTAAATCTTAGGGTCACACAAGTTTGATTTCATGACTCGAGATAATTATGTCATTCATAATATAACATAGAGGTTTTAGGTTTTGGGAAAGGAAAGACAGATATAATCTAGTTCTTCATTTAATTCGACATACAGTACTATATTACTATGTTGTTTTTGGATAACATGTTGAGACGATGACACTTCAATCATGATTTGGCAAGATGGTTATTAGGAGAAATTTGCAACAAATATATTTCCTCACAAGTCACAACGTTTTACACTTTTACTATTATATTAGTTACGTTTAAAAATTATTCTCTTAATTAATCTGTATATTCTCTTGCGATTAGCCTCTTTTGTACCCTAAATTGGGCCTGGCCCAAATGTGACCATCTCCCAAGCAATGCGGAAACCCTAATTTCAGCGAAGAAGAAGTTCCCCTAAAACCCTATATCTATCTACACCACTTCTCCTCCCTCCATTTCTCCTGCCGCCGCTCTCCTCCTCCCCTCACACACTCTCACACTGAGCACGCCGGCAGAATGGGACGTGTGATTAGAGCTCAGCGTAAGGGTGCGGGCTCCGTTTTCAAATCCCACACCCACCACCGCAAGGGACCGGCGCGCTTCCGCTCCCTCGACTTTGGCGAGCGCAACGGCTACCTCAAGGGTGTTGTCACCGAGATCATCCATGACCCCGGCCGCGGCGCCCCCCTCGCTCGCGTCACCTTCCGCCACCCCTTCCGCTTCCAGCACCAGAAGGAGCTCTTCGTCGCCGCCGAGGGCATGTACACCGGCCAGTTCGTCTACTGCGGGAAGAAGGCCAATCTCGTCGTCGGAAACGTCTTGCCTCTGAGATCCATTCCCGAAGGAGCCGTCGTTTGCAACGTGGAGCATCACGTTGGAGATCGCGGTGTTTTTGCTAGGGCCTCTGGGGATTATGCGATTGTTATCTCTCACAACCCCGATAATGGAACTACCAGGTAAGTTTCTCGCCTATTACTTAATTATAAATATTGTAACTTGGCAATAGTTTGATTTAATTTGGCACAGTTAATGAGAAGTATTGAGTATGATGCTCCGTGCAAAGTGGTTTCTTTTTTTGCATTTTTCTTTTCTATTTACCATTTCTCTCCGTGGTTGTGAAGATTTCTGATGGATTGATGTTGCTAATTACATCTTCAAGTGATTCTGTTTTCGGTTTCTAAGTTTTTATTATTTGGGTTTCATGAGATTTGGGCAACTTAATTGGATATGCACAATAATGTAACAATGAAGTTTTAGTTTTACTATAGAAAATGTTATTGTTGGGGGATGATTGGTACATAGGTTTAAGATTGAATTTTTTAATTCGCTTGTATGTTCTAGTTTAGGATGAGCAGTTCATATTTTTCACTTACATTTGGAATTCGATGATAACTCATGTTTTGTATTCATCTGTCATAAATCTGATATGCTATATTGGTATTGCTCGTTTTCTTGCATTGTATAATTTTCATTTGCTACCCAAATTCTCTTAAATGATTTGTTAGTGCGTGCATCAAAATCCACTTCATTGAGAAAGCGGTTATTCCTGCAGGGTCAAGCTCCCTTCAGGAGCAAAGAAGATTGTGCCGAGCGGTTGTCGTGCCATGGTTGGACAGGTTGCCGGAGGTGGGAGAACTGAGAAGCCAATGTTGAAGGCTGGAAATGCCTATCACAAGTTCAGAGTGAAGAGGAACTCATGGCCCAAGGTTCGTGGTGTTGCTATGAATCCAGTGGAGCATCCTCATGGTGGTGGTAACCATCAACACATTGGTCATGCCAGTACTGTTCGCCGTGATGCACCACCTGGTCAAAAGGTTGGTCTTATTGCTGCCAGAAGAACTGGTCGTCTCAGGGGTCAAGCTGCTGCTACAGCTGCTAAAGCTGATAAGGCCTAAGAATTCTCATCTCGTTTTCTTTTTTTTATCTATATTGAATTTGAATCAGATTCTTCTTGTTGAAAGCAATGTTTTGTTAAGGTTATACTAAATTTGTTGGATTATTATTGCCTTGATTTGATTTCATTTTATTTAAGCTGTTAAACCTTTCCGAGTGAGAACTAGAATTGAGCATAGACTGAGGTTGGTCTTGGCATTTAGGGTTTGCAACTAAGTTTGTGTTGAAGCAAGTTGTGTACGTCCTGCTGTTGGGGTATTCATCTTTAGTGTTTAATCAGAGCTGAGTATGCTTATAAAAAAGTCAAGAAAGCTGAAGAATTATGCTAGGAGTACGATTCCTTGTATATCTAAATCTTGTGATGGAAGGGCTGAGAATTCATAATTCGATTTAGGCTTAAATATGAAGATCAGAATTCAGAACGAATTGATGGACATGTATTTGATTAGCATATTTAAATTATTTTCATCTTCTAATTAAAATCAAAGTCAATTCCCCTTTTCTTCTCTCTCTTTAAATGGACTTTAATGTAAGCGGGCCACTGAGTAATGGGCTCAAAATAATATGCTTATATAAAAAGCAATAGGGTTGTAAAAGAAGTTGTCAACTATAATTCCTTGGCCCAATGGGAAAAATTAAAGTAATCCACCAAATATAAGAGTAGTAAAACCTCTATATATTAATATTGTGGAACTGAATTTTTTTTATTAATTTAAAGAGATATTATATAATTGATAAATTAATAATTTATTTATTTAGAGATTTTTTAAGGTAGAAATGACCTTCAAATTTCAGGCTTCTATAATTTACTTACAAAGTATTTTTAGTTATTGATGGCAAATAAATTAAAACAAAAATTTTAATTACGATCCAAACAATTTATACTCTCATAATCATGTTAATTGGAAGTTTGAATGATCTAATTCATTGTTTTTTGCCAAAGTAAAAGAATGGTTCATGGACTTACATAATCACTTACAATGCAGATTTGAAGTTTAACAAAAAATAAGTAACAATAGATTTATATTTTACTAAATTATTTTAGAATGTTCAAGTGAATAACATATATATTTGACAAATTTTTAATAATTATTGATTTATAGTTTCGTCGGAACCTTATATATATTTTATGGAGGTTAACTGTAGCTGATTTGGCGTTATTGCTCAAAATTTTCACTGAGTTGGTCCATGTTGAATCCACTAAACATTTACCATGAGATTTTTTGTTTCTTGATATGTGTACTTTCCTATCAAAAATAGCCAGAGAGTTTCCATATATGTGACGTAGTGATCGACTTTTAGGTCTTCCGATATAGAAAACGCGAAACAAGACCTCATCGTCAAATTTAGAAGAAAAGTGATGACATTCTACAACCAAGTAAAGGCGTCTTTCTGCAATTTTTGTATAACGCAGTTGGAACGCTCTCATCATCATTTAGTGGTTAAAAAATTTCATCTCACGCAATGAAACCAAGCCAATAAACGTATCGCCCACACACAGAAAAAGAGGCTCATTCTTCTCAACAAAATCCCAAAAGAATAATTCAAAATTCAAAATATAATTAGTTGAACATGTAACACTTGATTTTTCAAAATATAGCCCAAATCACTATAATTAAACTCAACTCAACAAAGCTCCGCCACCTTCTCCCTCCTCCATCCCGGCCATCGTATCATACAACGGCCGATTCAAAGTTTCCGGCAACAAAAACGCAAGCGTTCCTCCGGCAATCCCACACACTCCAAACACCAGAAACGGCACCCTCTCCCCCATCACCACCACGAACGGCGCCAGTATCGCCCCCAGCTGCGCCGCCTGCGTCGCACACCCCAGCGCCGCGTTCCTCACCACCGTAGGAAACAGCTCCACCGTGTAAATAAACAGCAAATTGTAAGTCCCCGCCATCCCAAAAATCCCAAGAATCCCACACACCATCCTAATCGTTTTCCATATTCCATAGGCCTTCATCAAGCCCCCCAAGAGGCAGAATGCGCCGCTGAACCACTGCGTCCCGATGCTCAATGGCTTCCGGCCGAACCTGTCCAGTAAGAGAGCCGTGAGCAGGAACGCCGGCATCTCCACCACCGCGTTAAGGAACACATTGAGATAAAGGTTGGTGCCGAGGTTTACCACGTTCAAGCTCAGCCCGTAGTAGACGACGGAGCAGAAGAAGTTGATCGCCACGGCCAGGAAGAGGCGGACGCGAGTAAGGGGGCACTGAAGCACGTCCACTAAGGATCCGGTGATGACCTCCTTAGTGGACGTGCTCTTATGCGAATGATCGCTGGCAGCCTCCTCGTCGAGGGCGAGAAGCGCTGTGGCCGGGAGGTCCCCGCCGTTGGACCGGGCGATGGCGCGCATGGTCTTCATGGCAGGGCCTACCTCGCCACGGATGAGGGACCAGCGGGGGGACTCGGAGACGAAGGGGAGGACGAAGACGAGGAAGAGGATGGAGGGGATGGATGTGGCGATGTAGAGGGCCCGCCACGACTGGAAGACGTAGGCGATGCCTGAGAGGGCGGCGATCCCGCCCGAGAAGAAGTAGAAGGTGGACATGCCGGCCACACCGCGCTTGGTGGGGCCCACGGGCTCGGTGGCGAGGACGAAGGCGCAGAGGCCAACCCCGCCCGTGCTGAAACCCGTGAGGAGGCGGAAGGCGGCGTAGATGAGGTATGTCGGGGAGAGGGCGGTTAGGCAACCGAAGATAGCGTTCATGATGCATACTACTAGTAGAGAGCCTTTTCTGCCCAGTTTTGAATCTGAGAGATGCCCGAATACGCCGGCACCTGAACAAATTAAATTCTAACTGTGATTAATAAATTTTAATTGAGAATTAATAAATTCTGACTCTTTTAGTTATGGCGGATGTATAGACAAGGTTTCTCCAAAAAAATAATTATGGGATCATTTGCTTATTATTTTTGACCTCATTAGAGACTAGATCCTTTGTTTTATGAACACTTCCCATTTCTTATATGAGATACGTAATATTGCAAAGCAAGAGTTATCTTGCTTGATTGCACCACATCGTTACATGATAAATATATTAATGGAGTTGAAGTTACCAAATTCAGAGGAGTCGGTATCAATTTTTGCCGAATTGCTCCACATATAATTCCTCAAACCTTATTTTCTAAATGAACTAGAGACAATCCGAATTGAGTATAGGTGAATGAAATAGTGGAAATGATATATATTTATGAAACAAAAATCATAAAAGAAATAATCAAATGAAATCTAGTAAAGATATTGTAGTCGAATCTATAGCTACAAGTATAGTTTGTCTATAAAGACGTTACGCATATTCCTACCATGCCGACCTTCTGCCCACAACTATATATCATATCAAATCGATGAATATAAATAAAAATCAAAATAACTAGCAATATCCTATTGAATTGGGATTTGGTATGTTAGTTAATTAGGTATAAAGAGTTGGGGTATTTCCGCCATGTCCCTAATTTTTCAATTTTTATTTTTATTTTTATTTTTTATGTTTGACTGGAAGAGAAAGTAACGTCAAAAAGTAATTCCTATTATAAAATATCTTCTGTCAGAGAAAGCAAAAGTTTGAATGTGCAAAGTGATAAGCCCAAAGCCTCACTATATATATATATATATATATATATAAAGGGAATTAATTGGATATATATAATTAAGAAACATGAATCCCAATCTGACTTGAGCACTGGAGTTGAACAACCTGTCGAATTGTAAAGGTCACTTCATCATTAGCTGTCTCAATTTTGAAGTTGGGTCCAATAAAATGAGGGCAGTTGGTGGAGGATCACTACAACTTCATCACGCTCCGCCGTTCCTCCCAAACCCAAATTTATCTACTTCTTCACTTATTTTACTGTTATATTTATTGAAGGAGATTCGTGTAATAAAGTTAGTATACTCTCATTTTCATAGTTTTGTCTTTTTAATTTTATATATTTGTGTCGTAGACTCATGTATGGGCGATTATATATTTTTATTTAAGCAAGACTTAACTTTTTTTTAAAGACAATTAATAATGATTTCTTATTTATTTCATGGTGACTTGAAATAAAATTATTCAAACTTAATATGCACTTAATACTTTATATATAAACTATATTTTTTTAATTTGCATGCACAAAAATAACAAGCTACATAATGAGTAACTTAAAATAAGACGAATAAAATATAAAATGTCAAAATTATAATAAAGGAATAATATTCTTCATATCTTCAACTGCTCACATTCTTTTTTCACATTAATATATATATTAACTTTGATTCTAATATCTTATAAATTAAGAGTTCTCTTTGTGTTTCATTAAGATACTTAACTTAGACTAGAAAACATTATTAAAATTTTGAATATTATCAATTGAATAAAAAAGTTTAAAATATAAATTTTCCTAAATCAATGATATTCCAAGAAATGACTTTCTAATGACATAACTTTTGTTTGAGCAAAGCAGCCGACCTAACACATTAAATAAGATGTTGTTCTTCACGTGATGAGATGATTCAGTTGTCCTCTTGAGTTTCAAACTCCACAGGCTATCAATTAAATAAACTAACAAAAGAAAAAAAGATATTGAGATCATTTTTGTCCCTAATAATATTCGTTAATTATTATATTTTCACAAACAACAAATGAATTTATAGAATTATATTAAGAAAAAACATTTACCGAAAATAGAGTGGAAAATAACATTACCTATCATGCAGCCGAAGAAAAACAAGGCTTGTACCAACCCCACCTTATACTTCTCCGAGCAAACCAATCCGAACTCCGCCACCGTGGAGCTTCCCGCCCCATCCACCCACTCCCACGTGCCGGCCTCCAGCCCGCACACGCTCGTCGCCTCCGCCGAGCACCCACCTCGGCCGCCGTCTACGCACCGCCACGCCGGCTCGCGGTCGGCGAAGATCACCACCATCGTGTGGAACGCCTCCAACGCCCACGCCATGCTCGTTAGGACAAAGTGCCGCAACTGCCACCACCCGAACTCGCCGCAATACTTTTTCAGCATGTCGTCCATGCACAATCTCTCCGCCTCCCCCGGCGCCGCCCCCAGCAGCGGCGACCGAAGCCCTGGCTCCGGAGGAACCGTAGATTTAGGAGGCGAGTTTTTCGACATTTGATTTTCTTTTTTAGTCACGAGGATTTCTCTTGTTGTTGTTGTTTTTTCTTTTTCTTTTTTCTTTTTTTGGTTTTCTGTTTGATATAGGGGTGGTGGCTGAGGATAGGGATTAGGATTCGAATGTGGAAGTGACGAGAATATACAAAGTGTATATATATGTAATATTAAAATAGGATTGCGAGTATGGGTTGTTGTTCGTTGATCGTAAATAGACGAGGACGTACACGTGGCTGAATCTTATCTGTCCTATTTTCTTGATTTTGCTTAAGCAGCGAATCTGGCCGTCTATTTTAGTTCTGATGAATTTGAATACCTGAATTAAGGTCAAAATTGGTTCTTGGATAAAATGGTTTGGTATGGGTGTGGTATCTAATGAAACCGTATATTCCGGATCCGTTGGCCAAAAGGAATTTCAATTTCATATTTTACTTTCTGTTGAGCAAAATTTCATTTTTATATTAAGCATGGCAATCTTTACATATTTCAGCTGAATAAGACAAAAACATATTAAAAAAAAGTAATGATAAATTAACATAATATGTATATATATATATAATTGGATAATTTTGTTAATTTTTATAATTTTCAAAAATCAAGGAATTTATCTATTTTAATTAAATTTACATTTTATATATTTACCCATCAATGTTAGTTAGAAAGGATGATAATATTTTTAACTCTAATTTCAAGAAGAAAATTGCTGAATCTTTCCCCTTCATATAAATGATTTTATTTTGTTTAAAAACGTTTTATTTTCATAAATTAAAATAATTAATTGACTTTTTTTTAAACTTTTGACGGAAACAAGTTAATGGGGAAAAAAAGACAGAGAAAAGAAGCAAACAAGGTAATATTCCTAAACAATTTATCAATTTATATTGAACTAAATATAATTATGCTAGAATTAGTTTATGTATAATTTGGTCAATTAGTTAATTGACTAAATAAATAGTAATATTTTTTAGATTCATTAATTTGATCTTTAGGTTGGGTTCATAAAATAGCTAATGTTGTAATTTAGACTTTGTTTTATTACAAGACAAATTTAATAAAACATAATTAGTGTATATTGCTATAGTATAAATTGATTTGAAATAGAAAATGAGTGGTAGAATAATTTTAAATTGAAATTCATGAAATGATTACAAATATGAGTTTATAAATTTGACATGGGCTCCAAGTCGTTGCGCAGTTTTTCTATTACCACGTTAACGCTTATTCATAGGCCCAGCAAATGGGCACAACACACACCTTTGATTGGACGCGGGGCCCGCCAACCCCCATTTTCGCTCCGTCGCGAGCATCTCGTTCCGCGAGGACACCCGCATCGCGTCTCGCGGGTGTTCCGTCCCGGAGGGACGTAGTATAGGCTCAAGTTTTAATAGCTACCGTAGTCTTTAATTAAAAACTAAGTAATAAAATGAGAGGAAATGAGTACAAGTTAAAAAGTTTTCAATAACTAAAACAATCATAGTCATCTAAGGGTTCAACTTCTGCACCTGATTTAGTTCAGATAGTTAATCATCTAATAAGCTTGAAAATAGTGGGCGTGTGTATTATCTATTTGAGGCAACCTAATCACTTTGCAAGTCAGGAAAGCTTTCTTGAAGCCGATACTAAATGTTAGGTTAGCCATCAGCAAAGCTGACTCCCTGTGACTGATGATTGAAGTTATGCGTTAACCACAGCAAAACATTTATACATAAAATGAGACGAAAGAATCTTAAAAAGAACGAACTCGCTGTTAGAATTGAAAAAAATACACGTACAGATATTATTGTTCTATTAATAACTAGAGCACAACATCCAAATCCTAGAAAACGAAACCTCTGTAATTTCCTACAACTAACTTCATCTTCAATGCCAAGCAGAAGCCGACACTAAATTCCTGTCTTTCCACCCCAACAGCATAGCTCCATCTTTCTCCACTAGGGTGTAATGCTCAGAGTAGCATCTCAGCAATCCCGTGATCACAGAATTCACATAAGAGCTCAAAGGATACTGCCGGAAACCAGCCATCATAAACCTCAGCCTCCACTTCCCGAAGAGCTCGTGCCGCTCCACTCTCTCCTTCCCTTCGCAGGCTATGATGTTCACGATGTCCCTCGCTAGGCACTGCTGCTCCACGTTGATCCGCTCCTTCCTGTCCCTTGGCATCGTGACATCTATCGACTCGAACATGGCTGAGTAGTAATCCAGCGTCTCCTTGAACCTCGGCAGGAATGGAGCAGTGTTCGTGTTCGATTCTTGCTCCACCAGAGTCACCACTTTGGGGTTGAGCGATCTCACCATCCTCAGAAGCCCATCCCTCGGGTTGGACACATCAACGCTCTCGTCTGGTGTGTGGTGAAGCTGCAACGGGAAGTTCACCGCCAGGGCCTCACCAGGGCTGATGTCCAGCATCTCCCTTGTGATGTCCGGAGCAAAAACCGGGACAGCATGAAACTCGACAGGGATGTTGAATTTCTCCGAGATTGCTGCTAGGCGCCTCTCCACCGCTGCTAGGCCATCCCCACGAGCGTGCTTGGAGACCGGATCGTCAATCCCAGTGATACGGACGTGTGGTGGGCCGCTAGGCCTGGCAGCGAGCGCTTGCAAGAGAGTCATCCACTGTGTCCCTTGTGAGATCTGGAAATCTATTATGTGGATACGGTCCTCGCTTTTGCACGCCTCTGCAATCGCCCCATTTGCAGCCATGTACCCGAATTTCAGATAAGGGCATATCTCATACAGAATATGCATATAGGAGAGCAAGTCCTTGCTCTCCGGCTCGTTGCACTTGAGGGCACGGTAGATGTTGGTGCCAGACAACTCTTTGCGTGCTATCAACCCTTCTACCAAGTACGCGCCTAGGCGCTGTATTGGCTCTCCGCTGATAGACACAGCAGCACGAGCATGTTCCACGAGTTTTTCAAAGTCTTCTAATCTATTCTCGTGGAGAGCTCTGGCACAGGCGATCAACAGCTCTTTCAGATTATTCGGAGGAAAGCCCTGCAACGCGAAGTCCTCCATTCCTCCTCCCTGACGATTCTCAAAGTGCACAACTTGGTTGGCTGTGCTGGTCATCAGAGAATCATGAGGTGATTCAGATTGATAGGAACGAGACCCCTGAGCTTCCTCATTCCATGATCTTGGCCTCTGATCAGGTGTTCGAGATAGCCTACTTCCCCCCATAAATGGCTCCGATTTTTCCACTTCCTCATCCATCTCCGGAGCCATCAGAGCACTCTCCAGTTCCAGCAATGCGTGTTCAATGTTGTGATTGCTGTTTGCATCTGAATAAAAGGCAGGCACACCAGAAGCAACGGAGGGACTATCCTGGTGGCCGAAGGAAAATGGCCTCGACTGCTGAGGGTTGATGCTGTAATCCACTGAAGAATCGGATGAATGAGTAGCCTCAGAGAGGTAACCGGAAGAAATTAGCCGCTCCTGACTATCACTATACACGGTCACGGTGTCAGCCTCAAAGTGAGAGGAGAAAGGCGAGTTGGGCGAGCTTCTTGAATCGAACTTCAAAGATTCGAACAGCCTTGTTGGTATGGAGGAAACAGTGGAATAAGAAGCGTAGGATAAGTCTGCATCACTATATCCATGATAACGAGAGTCCATTCTCAGCAACAAGCATTGGCTTCTTAGTTATCACCAATTCTCAGCAGAGTCCCAACTGTTTACTACAATATCCTTAGCAAAAACCAACTTCAGAGGTAATAAATTTGCTCAAATTATCCACCTGAAAAAGAAGAGACACCATAAATATACACAGCTGCTTTCACATGAAAAGGAAAGGAGCAATTAAAATCTCTATAAAGAGATAAAAAACTCAAATTAAACTCATCTTAACTACACAAAATCCCAACAAAATAATCATTACATAATCAAACAACATACAAATACACAAAGCATAAAAGCCATAAATCGATCAGAGAGCTCCAACAGAAAAATACAAGATTCATAATTTTTACAACTTGAATAAGCAATAGCGATTCATATCAAGAAAAATACCAAAACCCAAATCGAAAACCTCATTAATTTCTTACACGAAACATGTGGTTGCAAACAACAAGATGAAGATCTAGAAAAAGCACGAAAGATGGCGATATATATTGATACTTTTTCGAGGCAACGCGATACGACATCAATCGCTATTGCTACTTTCAACTCTAGCGAAAAATCAACCCCTTGACCACGCCTAAAGGTCTCACAATATTTTAAAGCAAATCAACTACGACTTGCTTACAAGGGTCAAATCAAATCAAACTCATAATATCCCTTCTAGTTTTTCGTTCTCCTCAAGCAAACGACCACCAAAAAAAAGCAATAAACATAAACTCGAAAACACTACAAATTGGGAATGAATCAAACAGCAAGAAACGAAACAAGTGATGCAAAAAATGTGTAGAGGTAAACTATGAAGTACCTGATATTGAGCTTCTTCAATTAATGAATGGGACGAGAAGGAAAAAATGCGAGTTTAATTAATTAAATGGATGTGGATTTTATGAAGAAGAGAAAATGTTTGAAGGGTGAATCGAAAGAATGAGCGGATGGAGAGTGGAGAGTATATATATAGGAGGAGGAGATGGTGAGCGGAAACGCTGACGAAGTTAACGGTGGGCTGACTGGTAGTGTAGGGTTCGGAATTATCTTGACGGCATTGCTGACGAGTTGTGGATGGCGTCCTCGCCGACCACACGTTCAACGTTAGCCACCAACGTTCTTCGCCTGTCAAAATCACCTCGGCTTTGCTTATTAGCACTTCCTTTTTTTCAAAAAAAAAAAAAAACAGTAGTTTTGTGCAATATATACAGTGTGAATTAGGAATTTGAAATTAATAGGATAAATGAAATTCAAACAAATGATATATTTATAAAGAAGAGTTTTTGGTACTTCAATTCTTCTTGAACTAATTAGTTTATGGAATAATAAGTTTTTTTGAGTGTGAGAATTGAATCATCAATCTTATAATGAGAAATCTCATTGTTTGAATTGACGTAAAATAGTACGGATTTTTTAGAATTTCATGTAGCACTAACAATATCGTCGATCACAGTATTCATTTTGCAGCTCACCTTATTATTAAAATTTGGATGCGCCCATGAACATATATTAATAAAAAGGATTTATGTCAAAATGAACCTTAATTGATGGTAAGTTCTCTTCAATTGAACAGTCATTATTTGGTGAAACATAAAAAAAATGACATAAATGAGGAGAGTTAATGAAGACAAGTTTGGTATTAAATTCCAAAACATTTTTCAAAATATAAATAGAAGGTAGTAAAAAGTAATGAAGATTTGTTCATGGGCTCATCCGTTTTATTGCATCCAACTCGCCTAATTAACAGCAGCGATTGGAGATAAATGTAAAAAGAAAAGGTAAAACTTTGATCTGAAAATCTTAACAAAGAGGAAATAAACGAGCCTAGCCGAGCCGAGCTGAGCCTAGCCGATGGAGATGACGATCACATGAGGCCGACGTGATGGTTGGATGTGGGTTTCGCTTATGAATCAGTTGATGGGTGTACCGGTTGACCATTTTGACCGGACGTGGCAACGCGGTATGACCGTATGACTGGTATCTCTCTCTTCTCTCTCTCCTCTCTCCAGAAAAAGAGAAGTTTGGACCTAAGATATTTAATTATCCGCTAAATAAAATGGGCTGGAATTTTAATAAAATAAAATATAAAAAAACGTAAGCATATACACCACACCGTTTAACTTGATTAAAACGGAATTAGATTATTTATATTAGAATGAAGATATGTACATCTTAATGTGTATGTGTCTATATTGTTTTAGTTTAATGAAAGTGATGTGCTCAGATTTAAGAGCATCCACAGCGGCGGCCCAGTCTTGTCATTTTCCTCACATTATTCATGGGCCCCACAACAATTTTTCCCTTAAAATTTTACTCTCTGCAACAACGGTCGAGCCTTAACTTTTTCCTTATACTATTCATCTCTTATTTTTTAAATCATTCCATAAATTCATATCATTTTCAATATCAAATTTTAAATTTAATTTTCATTTCACAAAATTAATAATATTACGGAAATTGGAAATTAAATTTTAGAAATTCAAAAAATACATTAATTAAAATCCTAATATTACATTACCGAAAGCATAAAAAATTCATAATTAAAATCCTAATATTACATTATCGAAAGCTGGAAATTACATAAATTAAATACTAATTCAATTGTCGAGCGGTCTGAAGCGGCTCCAAATGTGTTCAATCAAATCCGTTTGTAGTTTGGCGTGCATTTCTTTATCGCGGATTGTCTCACGACGCGCTTGGAATTCCCGAAATGCTTGAGGCACACCTTGAGTTGGGGCTTCATTTTCGGTCGAGGTGCCGGCGGTTTTGTCGTCTTTCCAATTTATCGCTTCCCCGCCTTCGTCTTCGATGATCATACTGTGCAAAATAATGCACGTGAACATGATGTCGGCTAAGATGTCTTTGAACCACGAACGCCCAGGATATTTGATGATGGCGAACTGTGCTTGAAGCACACCGGAAGCTCGTTCCACATCTTTTCGTGCTGGTTCTTGTTTCTAAGCAAAACGAACTCGTTTTGGATCGGTGGGATAAGAGATGCTCTTCACGAAAGTTGGCCATCTCGGGTAGATCTCGTCTGCCATATAATATCCCATGTCATATGGACGATGATTGGCGACAAATTGTATTGCCATTGCCCTTCCATTCAAGACATCGCTGAAAAGTCGGAATGGTTCCGCACGTTGATGTCGTTGTTGGAGCCGGCGACGCCAACGAAAGCATGCCATATCCAAAGTCTTTGGTCAGCCACTGCTTCGAGCACGATAGTCGGATGGGTACTCTTGTGCCCGCTTGTGTATGTGCCCCTCTATGCGGTGGGACAATTCTTCCACTACCAATGCATGCAGTCGATGCTCCCGAGCATGCCGGGGAAACCATGCCGTGCATGTTAACGTAACCGCAGAAAACCAATATCATTACACAACAATAAACATATATGCATAAGACAATACCTATATCATTACACAATGTACTAGATGTCAGCATAAATTTGTGGATTCTCATTATTATTAATCCATGCATGTTAACACAACCGCAAAACATATCATAAATAACTTCCCTCCATAATTCACGGCTATTACCATAACTGAATAACCTCTTTTAATGTTGATTTTACAAAAATAACCTTGTGCAATTAAAATAATAATAAAATAATGCCGCGTGTCAATAATTATGTTCATTAGATTCCAAACTTTGATAAATATGCTTTTGTCTTAGTTATGAGTAAAAAATAGTTTAAAAATGATTACAATTCTCGATACATATTGAGTGCTGGATATGAAGTTTGTGGTTGGGAGAATCCCATTTTAAAATTAAGTTTATATGCAAAAACAGAGTCTGTGACCGGACATTACCTTAGTACTGAAACTTGTACTTGAAAACCAAAATTCAAAGTTCATTATGGAATAAGTAAGTTTAACATATCAACAACTCCTTTTCTCACAACATAATATATTAGCTATCATCACTATCATACTTAGTGGTACACCCACTTTTCTCCTACTCTCTTAAATCAATCACATATATAATTCTTTAATCTATCTGTTACTATTGTAAGACTATGTATCTTTGTTAATTTTAATGTAATATAATGTTCGTATCTGTTTGAAACCATAGATACTTAACAATTTAATATAGATCTATAAACTTAATTTATTCTGGAATAAAACAAAATTCATATTAATATGTAAATTTTTTAAAATTGTGACAAGATTATTCTATTCTAAATATATATGTAGGATTACATTTTATAACTTGTACTAGTATTGTACGTACCATTTGACTAATTTATATAGAGGAATTAGAGCATTTGTAATGGCGGCTCGCCCTAAGCCCGCCGGCAGCTAATGCAGAGCCGCGAGCCCTCGGTTCGAGCCTTGCCCGCTGCTTGTGGGCCTTTCTCGCTGCCACTCACGCGTTGCGCTCACTCGTGACTCTCGGGTAATCAGAGCGCGATTGTGACACATGTGCTAGGCATGAGAATGGCCGAATTTATGATATGTTTTGTTTATTTATTTTTTAAATAAGTTAACCAACGAAAATTTAATATATATATATATATATTAATCTAGCCAATAGTTAGTGTTTTTAATATATTTTTTTAATAGCCGAACGACTATTTCGCAATGGTCCCATTTTTTTTAATTCTTTCCCTTCTATTAATAATCCAATGCCCATACTTCATTTCTCACACCATCTTTTTAATCTCTCCCAACACTCTCATCTACGCCATCTCTCCCAGCACTTCATTTTTCTTCTTAATTACACGAAGTCCAAGTCTCCCAATACACCCAACCACCAAGCCATGATTCAATATCTTTTATCACAAGGGATCGGTCTAATCTATTCGGATACAATCCAATCAATTTCAAAATAATTTTGTCAAGTAGTAAATTCTGACTCTCTTTGTCTCGACTTGTCATCTCCATATCTCGATGCCATTAACATCTCCGATGAAGTTAAGAGGTCCAAGGCCGACGTCCGAGTTGCGTACTCTGCGAACTAAACCATGCACATCATCAAAGTGTATGTCGATGTTAACGAACATGCAATCTCTGGGAACCAACAAAAATGATCGTCGTTCTGGGATAAGGTTGTCAGGTACGCCCTCAAGGCACCCCTGAACGCATAGCTCATTTGGAGAAAACCCCAAACTCTTCAAATTCTGCACCATCTACAACGCAATAGAAAGGGAAAGAAGGAGTTGCTCAAATGAAGCGAAAATTTTGAAAGATGCGTTGTTCACCTACATGAACGAGAACAAGAAGTTTTCAAGTATGTAAAGAATTGGGAGAAGGTTCGCCACTACAAAAAGTGGGGGACAGCGGATCGGCTGGACTAAAGAGAATGAAATATACCTCCGACAGACAATTCAGCACAAGCGGAGGGGGCCGACCCCAACCCCGTTATGAGGTAGGAGCCGAATATGAGTTGTCCCATTGACCAGAAGGCGGCAAAACGCAAGGGGAAGAAGAATGCGACATCCTCAAACTGTAACGGATAAGGTAACTCAAATGAGGCGCGCACTAAATGGAACGAACAATGTCACATTATATAAGTTGTTTTACGAAGCCAACTTGCAAGACACACATCTCAAATGACCGAGGAACAAACGGAGAACTATCGCCTTCTTATCAGAAGTTTAATGAGGCAGCAACTGTGTAGGATTTAAGATAGTTTTAGTTTTTAATTATATAACAAAATCATTACCCTTTATTGTGGGTGCTAAAATTTTAAGAACAAAGTTATTGTATAGTGTAAGGAAATATAAAAGACTTAGCCTCCATTGTTGATTGTAATATAACGAAATCATAAATATGCCTGCTAAATATGAATAAGTTGTTATAGATGTTGACCAAATGAATGATCTTTTATTTTTAATTTTTATAAAACTATTTTTCTAAATTTGCGACCAATTAAACTTGTTCGGCTTTTTCTTTAAGTTAGAATTCACACACGCTCGAAGTCCTGATATATTAATTGGAATGAAAGCGAGATATTCTTTTATGAATAAGCCTTTACAATATGATGCGCGCGATTCTCATAAATAAACATCCAGTGTCCATGTATTTATTATCTTGATTAAATTGGCTCCAGCTAATATATCACCACAGATGTCTATATCATGAAATATGCCGTTAATGGTGGAGAATCTACGTTGAGGATAGTTAATATCACATCTCATTATGTTATGTGACCAACACACACTCGAATATTGTGAATTCTCTGTTTAGCATTAACATATATATTTCCTACAATCACAAAAAATAATTGGGACACTTTCTCTTCAACTACATTTATTTATAAAGAAAATATTTATCTCAACCTTTAGAACCTTCATTATTTCGTCTCAAGAAGAAAAGCAAGAAACGTGGTTTATTGTGCAACTAGCAAGATAGTATCTGATCGAATTATGCTCTAAATAATTGTTGTTTTTAACACGCTTTATCAAATATATCTTAATTTGAATAATTACCATTCTAATTGTCTATTGGAGATCCATTCAAAAAAAAAAAAAAGAATTCTATTGTAGACACCCTTACTTATGGGGTTGTTAAACTAGATGATTGGTCTAAAGAGTCACAAAATTTTGTCCCGCCACATATATTCTGATGGCCATGTGTTATTTTACATGCCACAAAATATGATCCGACTAAAATTTTGTTAAAAATTATAAACTCAAAATCTGATTTTTCGTGTACTATATTCTATATAGAAATATTCTGTTTTGCATGACATTGATATGTCGTACTTATGACATTTCACATTTGGTGACGACTATGTAAGGCAATACGGAAATATAAGATGTAAATAGAAGAATTAGGGATGTCAATCGGGCTAACCCGTTCGGGTTCGGGCCAACCCGCTCGGGTTGTCGGGCTATTCGGTGCGGGCTATTCGGGTTGCAAATTTTGTCGGGTCAG